>RJWM01013529.1:0-52932 GCA_004363535.1 Dasyprocta punctata
TGCGGCTTGCAGCTTGCAGCCGCCATGAACTGTAGCCCCGTCATCCCATGCTGCCTTGGAGCCCACTTTATGGACTGAAACTCCTGAGAAACTGTAAGAATAAACCTTTCCTTCCCTAACTTTGGGCATCAGGTATTTTGTCTCGGCAACGAGCAAAAAGTAACCAAGACAGTTAGTATATTGCACTAATACCAACAAGTAATAACCTTGCTAGAGCCTGAACATTGGACTACCTTTTAATTTTTTTCCTCCAGATAAATTAGTCTGCCGCACTCAATTTCAGTCTCCCACAAAGTTTCAGTACATGAGCAAAAATGTAGACACATTTTCTACCAAAGCATAACACACATTTCCTGGGTTCCAACTGCCAATGTAGTCCTTGTTTCCAATGAAACCTCATAAAATTAGTCTTTTACCATTTTGAACTCTGACCACAATCTCCTTTAAGGCATTCTAAAGCTTCTTTAGCTGGTATCTCTAAACCTTTCCAAATGCCTTCCACAAACCAGTTCCAACCAATTCTGAACCACATAGTCAGATAACAGTCATAGCAGTGACCCAATTCTCTGCTACCAAAAGTATGTCTTGGTTACTTTCTTCACCACTTGTACAAAATACCCAACACCCACAATTTAAAAGAGGAGAGGTTTATTTTGGTACATTTTATGGCATTTTCAGTCCATAGTTAGCTGACTCCAAGGCAGGATGGCTTGGCAAAGGGGTATAGCAGAGGAGAAGCTGTTTATCTCTTATCACTGGGAAAGCAGTGAGCCAAGAGAGGAGCAGAGAAGAGAGATGTAATCTTCTAGATCATGTCCTTAGTGACCCACCTTTCCAACCAGGACCCACTTCCCAAGAGCAAGACAACTATAATGCCCCTGTCATCCAATAACCTTCCAAAGGTCCCACTATGAGGACATGCAGCTTAGGAGAACATCTAGATATACACAATAGAAATAAGTAAGGATAATGTTTATTTACTGTGCTCCTGGATTACTGTGCATGTAAATGTTTCTTTGTTCTTATATCCCATGAGGTTATATAAATGAGTCAAAATGAATGCACAAGATACCAACACTTTAATCACTAAAATCTGTTTCTGCTAATGACAGCTCTGATATCTGTAGGTATTTGAATTTGTATGCTCTGTTTCACAGCTGCTCTGACCTTCAAATGCCTGGGCGATCAGTGGCCAGTGTACTGTCGAGTGATACGTGAGAAGAATCTGTGTCAGGACATGCGGTGGTATCAGCGTTGCTGTGAGACCTGCAGGGACTTCTATGCCCAAAAGCTACAGCAGAAGAGCTGACCTCTGGCATGCCGATTCACAGCTCTTTGCAATTACAGTATTTATGAACACACACATTAGCGTGATTTTCAGACCAAATAGTATCAGGTTACATATAATTTAATCAAATTAATTTATTTTTTGCCTGCCAAACATCCCATGTGGTGTTTTGGTTATACAGACATTTTGATCTATACTATAAGGCTTCATAAATAATTTTATATGAATGAATAAGTTGGATCTAGTAACCTAATAACAATAAAAAGGAGCAAAAATTTATTATTAGACTTTTTTTTTTTTTGGTTTAAGTTAGGGCTGTCTCTAAGGTGCTACTTTCTCTCCACCAATACCATTGAGTTATCCAGTATATATACTACCTTAACATTATAGTTTAGTTATACATGGAGGAATATCATGGTTTTTTGTTATTTTGTTTTTTTGGTGTCCTGCTGCAGAATTAGCTCATTTTCTGTAATCTGCAGGAGATGTGTAAACATAACAAACCTCATAGTGTTGAACAGATTTTTAGAGAATGTATTATGAATTTGATTGAGTTACAGACATCCAAGGAAAAATTCTACTGTAATTTTAACCTTGTTTTTATAAAGAAAAGGTCAAGCAGAGACTTTGATCATGTTCATGAGCATGTACTTGAACACAAGTATTGTAACAGTGAAACACTGTAATGATTTACACTGAATCACCATGGCACTGTTGATATAGTGTAGAGAAACTGTTATAGAAATGGTAACATCCTACAGAAATGTGTATTATTTTAACAGGTTGTCATTAGATTTTAGTACTTTAAATGTTTTGAACAAAGAAAATGTTGTTCCACCATCCATTTTTTTAATCTTTTTAGCAGATTTATGAAAGAGTATAGTACATAGATCCACAAATCATGAAGTTTACTAAATACTTCTAAGCTTTTTTCCTAGGTACAAGGAAAAACAAAAGGCAGGTGGTATTGTGGTAGTTTAATTGTGTTACTTTCCTTTTAAAAGTTAAAAAGTTTTGCAATTCTGTGAATGTCCAAAAGCCAGCTTAAATTTTTTTTCCTGTGAGAAGATATTGTACATGATTCATATGATTTCTTAGAATTTTTTTCAGTAAAATATGTGAAACTTCCTTTTGGAAGATGCTTCTTCACCGATCTCTCATATTTCCACATGGTTGGCAAGAAAAGACACTGTTAGATTTTATCTTCAAACTTGTCTTTATCTTCTAAAGAATGTTTGTATAGTGAACCACCATGCAAAATAATGTCTCTCTAAAACAAAAGGCAAATGTGCTTGCTTCTTATTAAAAATTTTCAGGTTTCTTTTTTATAATTCACTGCATGTACAGATATTACCTGACTGTTTTCATTGTACCCTGTATGAAATGAGGCTCAGAGAACCAGTACAAAAATATACAGATTCTCTGAACACTGATATTGCTGTAATAAAGTCCTTTGTCTCTAACCTAGGAGTCTGGGGTCTTCTGCTCTAAAAATATAACAGGTAAACTTTATAGATTGAATGGGTAGTAAAGTCTTAACACTTTAACAGTGTCTGACTCTTTATTCATTAATAGTTTAACCTTCATTTTAATATTGGGGTAATTTTTTTTAAATTGTTCGTTAATATATAAATATTTTAATTGCAGAGATATCAGATTAACCGATATCCCCACATCTTATGAAAGATGGTGAGTGAATAGGAGCAAAAACATAAATGAAATAACAGGAGGAGACTTTCCTGGTTCCATCCCTTGACTTTTGAATCTATTAATTTCAGTAGAAATAGCACTGTACATTGGTCAATTATTCAGGAAATATGCATCTTACATCTAAAAAAGTTACCTCAGACCACCCAATGGATGCAAGAACTAAATCTTTTTTTAAACATCATCACATCATTCTATTTTCATCTGCTTCAGGCTAATTGAGAGCATGATAAGAGATTTACATAAGCAGGAACCTATTGCCACATTTTATTTACTATTAAACAAATTCTCTAGACAGAAACAGCATTATGTGGAATACCAAGAGTAAATGAGACATTTGTTAAGTAACAAGTGGTATTTTGACTAAAGCATTGCATGTTGGAAAGGCAAATCCATATTCAGAGTGACTATTTCTGTGAGAACAAGCCACTGTCTCTTCTGTGATGCAACTGGCCTAATGTAGTCAACCTATGATCAAGGTGAGCTAAAATCACTTCCAATATAATAATGCTAAATTGAAGACATATCTTCTCTGTTATTATTAGTTTTAACCCTCAGCAGTTACTGTAGCTAGATTGACCTTGGTGAATGGAAGTCCGTGTTGAGGACACAGTGCATAATTTCCATCCCCCACCACCACCACTGTCTTTGTGCATAAGGCCACTGGTCAGAGATACAGGTGACTGATGTGAGAGAATGACAGGCACCTAACAGTCATGTTATCTTACCCATCTAATTAATAATTGTTATGCTTCTGTCCTGAGGGTGCTCTTTGGTGAACAGTTAAATGGAATATAAGTATATAACTTACTCAAGGTGGTTAATCTACATACTCTTTATCCATAGCTTCCTTGTCCATAATTTTTAAATCGTGGTACTTGTAAGTCCCTGCCAAAACAACCAACCTATTATCCACAGTCAATGAATTACTGTATTCCATTATCTCCAACCATTTTTTTCTTTCAGACAAAGTGAATAGCCAGATGCACATTCTTTTTAACTGCAAGAATTTTATTACTACTCTCATTTAAGGCCATCTCTGTGAGAAGCTGTAAGGCTACAGCTTTCTACTCTCGGTGGTGCTAGCGTATTGTGAAGAACGATTAGCAGACTGGACCCAGATGTTTTCTATTCCAATCAACTGTTTATAAGAAATGTTCTGTGATACCTCAGGTGTGGGTTGAGAGAGAGGAGACAGCAGTAGGAGGAAGTTTAACAGTGAAAGACAGTTCCTTGTAGAGCTTGTGTGTGCCTTCCAAATGTGCTCAAGACTGATCTTGTACCCTTGATGATTAGAGCAATGCTTTACTCAGAAAATTGGTGCATTAGTTTGTTAGTTCACACATCATTCAATTTATAAGGACTAGCCCATTTCAAGGGAATTTAGTGATACATGGTCGAACAGTAAGCATTTAGAAAGACTGAGTAGCAAGCAAAATATTTATCTGTAGAGAAATGCACAACTTTGCTCCAATATCCCATATACCTCATATGACTTACCAGTGTGAGCCTGCCAGAGGTTCCATATTGGACCATTATGTGCCACTGATTTTTCCAAGTGTTACCTTATCTGCTGTGCCATCCAGCCCAAATAGCAGTGTGCTTCAATTGCAGGTTTGGCTGCAGACTCTCCTCTTGTTCTATGCACCACACAGAACTAGAAGTGTTGGGAGTATTCCTTCATTAATTTTAGAAAATGGCATTTACAATGAAGCATAAGTTGAGGTAGCAGTCCAATCGGAATTTATGCCTCTTCCTTAGGACTGGCAAGAGTTAGGATCTTGTCCTTCATCTTAGAAGGAATGTTTCAGTATGTCACAGAACCCTAGAAATTTTACCAAGGTATAATTGCTCTAAATTTTTAGTAACTTAATTCATACTCATTGGCACACATGAATCTTATTAGGGAGTCTAGGTAATGTTACTAGCTAGTGCAACCTATTCAACAGGTTCACTCAACATGACATCATCCATGTGGTCGAGCAGTATGATCAGCAGTGCTGTGTAGCAGGGACCATGAGTTTTGTGAATTAGAGAACTGGTATGACCTTAAGGTCAGATAAGAAGGTGATTTCTAGATTAAATCAAACTATTGATAATTTTTACTAAGGAGCAGATTTAAAATTGTTCTGTCATCTCCCTCCCATAGATTCATTTGCTCTGATAATGTATCTAGAAGTTCAGCCAAAATTGGAGCTGCCATTTGATTGTGGTTATCCAATGTAATTTTCCAGAATTCATCTACTCATCAGAACAGTAAGAAAAATAATGAGAATTTACCACACCTGCATCCTTCTGGTCCTTGATGGTAGAAGACATTCTGAAATTCTTGCAGGAATGCAGTATTGAGTCAGCTTCTAACTTAAGGACTCAGAGGCAATTCTAGGGCCATCCACTGCCATTAAAACCAGAAAAGATTGATTTCACTATCATTCAGGGACTGAAGAAGGAAAGGGTTATGTCAGTGTCAGAATATGTCTGTGTCAAATATGCCATATAGAACCAGGGCAACCTCTGCAGGTAGGTAGATTCAGAGACTCTTGGGGCTACTATGCGACAGATTTATGTCACAAGTTGGTGAAATTATCTGACTTCAATGATTTCTTCCCCTGACTATGATGCTACAGTGGCAATCTGATGTCATCAGAAATTCTTATCAGTTCAGTGCCTGTAACTTTATAATCACCAAAAAGACTGATTATTTGCTCCTCACTGAAGCACAGACTACGTGAAAAGTCTTTCTGGAGAAGTCTGGAAGATAGATTGGCAAGATCAATTTTGAATGATATATACTGATCCTTCCCCAAAGAAAACTTGACTCTTCTTTATTCAAGGATGTCTGCATCTGTGAAGTAGGTCTCTAATGAAACTGAACGAGAGTACACAGTTCTCTGGGTGGCAATTCAAATGATACTTTTGTTCATCAAGTACAGAGATACAATGTTACTACAAATCAAGCAAGACTTTAGTATAATGCTCTTATATTTCAATTTTGGGGGGTTCCTTAACCAATTGGCCATACTAAAATCTTTTACAAGTCAAACCATTCCTGTCTTAGTCCGTTTGGCCAATTGCAACAAAATACTTTACACTGTGCAGTTCATAAAAAGAAATGTATTACAGTTCTAGAAATCATAAAGTTCAGATCAGGTTATCAATAGATTTGGTGTCTGGTCTATTTTTCAAAGGTAGTGCCTTCTATATGTGTCTTCATGAGGCAGAAAGGACAAGAAAATCCCTACAAGCCTCTTTTGTAAGGACGCTAATCCTCTGCCTTTGTGACCTAATCACATCGTAAAACCTCCATCTTTTAATACTTTCATATTGGGTATGAAACCCCACTTTATGACACTAACATTTAGACCACAGCAATTCCCTTTACCACTTTGATTCTGTTGCCCTCTGTCTGTTGTGCTGATCATACACATATGGCCTCTAGAAGTTAAAGTCTGACATTGAGTTTCTGTTCATTGGAATTTCATTATCCTCATGAAATTCAAGAGGCCCAGTTTCATGGCAGTATTTTCCAATATCATTCCAGTATCAATAGAGTTCTCTTAGGGTTCCAGTGCTGTCTTCAACAACGTATCATTTAGAGTCTTGGTGAAGGGTCCCTAACAGATAAATTAATATTAAAAGCAGTGTTCCTAAATGTTCTTATGCCTTCCTCTACAACACATTATAGCCAGGAAGTTGTGGCATCTCAGCTTTGTACAGGGTAGGCCACCATTTGCTCTAGTTTTCTCTCATGTTATTAAAATTACTTACAAGTACATGGACTCCAGAATTTCTGGATTCAATCTCTCCAGAACACTAGTGTCAAAAAACTTCAGGCTAATCCAACATTTTATTTTTTTCTACCCTAATCTAACATCCTTAAGGAACATCCCTATTCAGTCAATAGGAATTAGCAAAATCATGTAATTTTTTGGCTTGTATGGTAATACCTCACTAATCACAATTTTTACTTGGTTCTCTTGGATATTCTGGCACTGAATCCAGATACAAATTTAGAAAATATAACAATTGACCAGAATGTAACCTCAGGAATCTTAGCAGTAGATTAATAGTGGTTATTTAGGGTAGTCTTGGAAGATTTCTAGCTCTGAATCTGTCCTGGACCTGTGAATTTAAATTCATAATTTTGTTACTTTCTTTTTCTTAGTTTTCCAACACTTTTGTAAGCAACTAATTAATCCCATAGTCATTTACCTCTTTGACTCAATAAATTATAATGCAATAGATACTCAATAATTCTGTGTCTTACCCTCTACAGGAGTTATACTATATGACTTTAGGAGAGAATTTAAAAAACAATTTAGTCATGTAATGCCAGGAATGACTAAGGTTTGAATTCTGTAAATCTAGTCATGTCAGCAAACAAATTTTCAATTCTGTTTTTTAAATTCTGTTCCATGGAAACACTTTCACTACTAATAATTTTAGTTCAGTGAGTATAGCTGTGTTAGAGTGATTATGTTCATTGTAGGAAGTAAGTATATACACATGACACATTTTAATTATCTCCCCAACCCCTCCCTCCATCTCTTGGGCCTTTTCCATTTGCAAAAGATTTATCTCCAAAAATTGATTTCATTTTTTTGATGAATTTTCACCCCAAATCACAAACAGAAGAAGATGTTAGAGAATGTAGTTGGCTTTAAAGTGCAGATGCCAACATGGCTTTAATGTTTTTCTTTTTAAGATTGCTTTATAGCAGACATGTACTCTTATGTGCTCTTAAAATAGCAGCAAGTAGTTTTAGTGCTTAGTATATGCTAAACATTGTGTTGTTTTAGCAAATCTCTTGAAAATTTTGTGATATGGCTTGTATCTAGATGCCCTTCCACCAAGTTGCATACGCTCTTCTCCTAGGTGGGGTTTTTCTGCGGTAGCTGGATCTAGAGTGTGTGAAAGTGCGGTAACAGTGTGTGACTATGAATTAAAGGTGTAATAACTGAATTAGTCTGCTGATTGGTTTAGCATAGTTTTGGATGTGAATGATGGGAAGCTCACCCTGGGTGTGGGTGGCACCACCCAAAAGGCTTGTAACCTCCTGCTTTGCTGCCCTTAAAATAGTTCTTCTCTACAATGCCCTACTGGCAGGCTGTATGCCTTGGAGTCAGCTGACTATGGACTGAAAGCTCTATAAACTGTGAGCTGAAATAAAGCTTTCCTACTCAAACTTTGGGTGTTTGGGTATTTTGTCTCAGCAAAGCAGCCAAGATGCTTTATAGGATACCACTAATGTTTTCAGTTTTAACCAAAGAAACTGAGACTAACAGAGATACAATCACTTGCTCAATAGACAACTTAGTTGTAAGAAATATTGTGACACTGACTTAAAGTTCTGTGTACTCAATCACTCTGGTTGCCTCCCTTTTTCAGTTTTGAAAATATTTTATAATAGATGTGTAAAGATTTGTGAAACCTAATCACAGGTTTGCTTTGTAACCAAAGTGATCCAAATAATTTTCAAACTCAGATAATGTGATGAAACCCCACTGTACATCTAGACATTGTACAGGGTTTTCAACTGGAAATACTTTCAGATATTTCAGTTGGTTTCAGGTACAATTTTGAAAAGAAAGGAAGCTGCAAAAGATTAGTATGTAGAGTTTTCAACTAGTAAAACCTATATTTAATTTTATTTTTTCAATTCCCCTGGTATAAAAAGCAATAACTGACAGTAAAAAAATCCATGGGAAAATGATACTTCTATAAAAATTTGTCATAAGGGTAAATGGTTACCTGAATGGTCAGGGTTGAGAAGCCTCATATATCTTTTGTTACCCTTAAATAAAACCATTAGTGAAAGTAAGTGAATAGAACTGTAAGCCAATATTTATCCAACTATTCTAAAATAATTTTATTTTTAAGAGTTAATAAGAATATCATAGAATAGGTGTTATGAGATCCAATAAACTAGCATAAACAAAGCAGAACTTATAACTTTTCAATATGAGTTTATGCATTATTAGCTACCAAAATGATTGTAAAACATGTCATTTTTTTTCCACTGAGCATGGGTGAAACAAAAAAAAATTTTTTTTATTTTAAAGGGAATAAAAACAAGCAATATGAAATGGAATAAAGCCAATCAAAACAAAACAGTGTAAGTGACATAGGACTTCAAAACAATAGGATATCAACAATAGTTACCATAATGCCTCTTGTTGTCTTCAAAATAGCTGCCCATACCTTCAGACACAGTAAAAATCAAACAAAACAGAACAGAATAAAACCAATAAAAACAAAATGATGAATCCAGTAAAGAACTTCCAAACAAGATAATAGTAAATCCAAACTGGCTACCATAATATATCTTGTTATCTTTGAAATAACTGCCCATGCCATTGGATATACTATAATCAAATGAAACAAAACAGAATAAAACCCAACACAACAAAACAATCAAAATGATATAGGACTTCAAAACAAGATAATAAGGTATTGAAAATGGCTACCACCTTCAGAAGGAGGTCCCCTATAGATGATACATTACTTATTGTTATCATCTTAATAGATGATCAGACTACCAGCTTTAGACCTGCAAAGGCCGTGAAACACTAAATACTACAAGCATTAAATTGCATTTTACCTCAATAGCTATCATCACAGCCTGTGTTTTTCCAGATCAGCTGGTTGCTTATAGTGGGGTGGCAGTGTGTTGGCTCTTCTTGTTTCTCAGCCCACAAGCCAGAAGGGGCTAGCTTCTGGCTCTCCCCCCAGAGGCCTGCACATGGTGCCAATTCACAGGGAGGGCTTACTTGCTGGTGACTTCTTGTTCTCTTCCCCCACAGTGCCTGAATGGTGCTGATTCACACAAAAAGGCTGGCATCTGACTGTCCCTCCAGCAGCCTGTGTATGGCACTGATTTATAGGGAGGACTTGCTTGTTGGTGATTTCTTGTTCTCTTCCCCTGCAGCCTGCGAATGGCACTGACTCATAGGAAAAGGCAGGTGTCTGGCTGTAACCCCAGTAGCCCACACATGGCACCAATTCCACTGAAACAGAAAATTAAAAGGCAGAGCATGCAATCATTTTTTTAAGTCAAATTTAATTGTATTACCAATTCCAACAATAGTTGGTTTTAAGAGACAAGGTGACAAAAAAAGTCATTATTTGTTGAACAAAGCATTTCTTTGGGGTCCTTAGACACAGCTCATATAAAAGGGCCATCAAGTAAGATGGATGTTTTGTAAAGTATCACTTAATATAGAGGTTCATAGAAGTACAGAATATATTATCCAACAAAGATAGAAAGAAAGTTCTGAACAAATAACTCTGAATTTCAAAGAAGGAAAAGATTTCATATCTAACAGGACAACTGTGTAACATCATTATGTGAAGTAGGTGTCAGTCATGGACCATGAAGGATAATTAGGAGGTAGTCAGCAGAGACGGGAAGAATGTCTCTAGTCATGAGACAAGACACATGTTTTCCAAGATGATGGTGTGGGGGAGCAGGAAATGAAGGAGGGATCACATCTGATTTCCTGGTTGTAGTCACAGAGGCTACCTATAGAGATAGCAGTGATAAAAATAAGAATAGATAGTTTTCACAGTGATGGTGAAAGGATGACGGAAGAAAAAAGTGTGAGACTAAACCTGTGAATGGAAAGATAAACACATATGTGTAATTATCACATTGTTTCTCTGGTGTGAGAAACCAAAAGTGTAAATAAAGATTAGAATGTATACTAGATTTTATTTATTTATTTATTCATTTTTTTTGGGAACAGGGATTGAACTCACAAACTTGTGCCTACCAGGTAGGTGCTTAAACCACTGAGCTAAATCCCTGGCCCTATTTTTTAAGACAGGGTCTGGTCTTGAACTCACTTGTAGTCCAGGTTGGTCTCAAACTCACAATGATTCTCCTGCCTCAACCTCCCTAGTGCTGTGATTAAAGGCATGCACCATCATGCCTGGCTTTATATTAGATTTTATGAAATAGGAAGAAAATGGTCCATTGGAAAAGGCAGCTAGGGAGGGCAGATAGGGAAAGGAAGGAAGGGAAAAGAAAAAAATAGAAAATAAGGAAAAAATGGAAACAAAACTTTTGTAAATAAGGAGGGGAGAAGGGGTTAAATGGCAAAAAAGAGACATGGGGGAAAAAAGAGGAATCTAGATAATTCATAAACAATATCCCTGTGAGAGAGTTATCATTACGTGTATTTAAAATGTATCAATAAACTTAATTAATAATCCAAAAAAAAAAAAAAACCTCTGGGCACACAGGGCACAGCATGGAAATCTAAAAGGACGCCTAAAGAAAACTGAGAGCTTATGTCACCTACCTCATGCTTTGGCTAAGAAAAAGGCTTAATCAAATATATTTGGATGTAAGTTCTGTGTCTCCTCTTGCCAGTATAGAAAGCCAAAGATAAGTAAGGTTCTTCTTGAAGATGTGTGATATTCCCCAAAGAATCTTTTAGAAAAAACAAGAAGTCTAAGAAATATTTGTTCATTAGATGTATTCTGGCAACAGCCAGAAAAATCCAGATAATATCAAGCACATGCACATACACATAATACACTTGATTCTGGAAACACTGGTGTTTATTTCTTTATCTGTCATATAAAGTATATATTACTTTCTCTAGTAAATTTATTTTTAAAGCACCTAAAATATGTTTCAAATATTGTAAGCAATGGTAGAATTCATGTCCAAAAATTTCTTATGTACCATGTTAACTGTTAAATTAAGTTTTACAACTATAAGTGGGACAGATTTTTGTTAAAATACATCCCCTTTTATCACTATAAAGAAGAAAAGAACTCTCCAGGGTCTTGCCTGCTTCAGGAGCATCCTGGCTTCAGAAATGTCACTGTTCTGAAACCTAATGCTGATTCATTCCATGTGTAACCCCACTGCCCTGGAAGGAAAGCTTTCCTGCTGCATCAGAGGGGCTTATACATATGTATAAAAGAACAGACAATCTTTGCCTGTTAGACACTTCTGATGTATTTATTCTTTGCTTTCTCACAAGCTAAATTTTTCCCACTTCCTCCAGATGGAATTCTATACTTTCCCAGTGACAAATATGATATATGGGTCACCTAAAGCAAAAGGTCTTGTGAGGACAGTTCATGTGTCTCCACTAAACTCATCCCCGCTTGCTGGCTAGCTGTACTGTCCAAGCCACACCCTCACCTTGGCTCTCTTAACAGCCAGCAGACTCGTTTACCATGGTGCATCCCACCCTGAGCAGCCACATTTCTTACTAACTCCAAATGTGCTAGGTGGACACCAGACATCACAGGAGCTTAGACAGCTCGCAGCACAAGCTAAAGGACCTCAATGCTGAGTGGGTCAAGGCAGCAGATTGGTCACTAAATTCTTGTAGCCAACTCTAAAGCAAATTCTTGCCATTTCCCTACTCCGAACAAGCTGGCAACCTGAAACTGGTTGGGTTTCACGTGAACTTGTGACACTGGGAGCTGAACCATGAGAAGAAACAAGACACTGAGTATCGCATGTAGGGCTGCATAGGCAGGGCTAAGGCAGTGGTGTCACCTCAGAAAAATTCAAACAGAAAAATCAATATAGGTGATTATTTCTGGCACTCCAGTTTATGAACCATAATACTGAGACTCTGGCATCCTTTATACAGAGAGTAGTCCTCCTTAAACCCCCATGCATTATTAGTTCATATTCTGGATGGAGAAACATTAAGTGCTACAAATATCTAATTTTGTCATCTTATTAATTTTAATCACTGTAGCCGCATCTGTCCCATTCAAGCACCCTCACTGGAGTGTGTGTGTGTGTGTGTGTGTGTGTGTGTGTGTGTGTGTGTGTTTAAAGTAGGACAGTGTGTTGCTTTGTTGTTGTGAGTTGATGTGCCATTTCGAGAATGCTCGAGCGCACCTGGTTTCAGATGCCAGTCGGCGCATCCTCAGGCTCATTAATAATGGAGGAGTCTGACGGGAGCAGTTTTGCGGGCCTTTGTTTCCACTGTAGAAAAAGGGAGACATGGATCTTTCTGTTTTGCCCAATAACAACCATCCTGACAAATTCCTGCAGCTTGATGTGAAGTCTCTAATGAAGAGCCCCGCCCTGCAGCAGGCTAGTCTCGTGAGATTGCTGGGTGGAAATTACCCCGCTGCACAACACTGGCAAAACCTTGTCTACACACAGGTAAGATATGGGAGCATATAACTATGGGGCCGGTTTGTTTGTTTCTTCCCACAGAACATTTTATTATTTGTGTTAAAGAAGTTATGGAGAAGTTAAGTACCAGGAGGCTGCTCTCTTTTAGAATACGCTTTTCTCTAATCTCTTCATAAAATGTGTAAATTCTCCAACCTGCCCACTCCTCTCTAAATCACTGGCTTCTCTGCCTGTCTTCATTTTTGATTGTTTGTTGCACTCATTTTTCTCCTTCCCTTCAGAATTTTCGAAGCCAATTGTTGCATTTTCAAATAAGGCGTTAGAATGAAACCTGTCCCCCTTGTCTTGGGTGTAGCATAAATATAAAGCCTCTGAAGCTTACCCCGAGACAGCTATGAACTTGCTTCTGCCTCGCTTACAGACTAACTCCCTTCCCTCTAAACAGAGAAGACTCAGACACAGAAAAACAGAAACCTAATGAGAGAATGGAGGAGAAAAAGGAAAGAAAAACCCAAGTAGGGGAACTCTCTATCTTGAAAAGGTGCTAGCCATTATTTTAGATACATTTATTTTTCTACAAGTGTCTGTGTGGACCAGATCTCCAAATCAGACCTTCAAACCTGACATAAATCTATACACAGTATCTCTCTTGTTCTTCCTTTGCCTTTTCCTTCTTATTGCTGACAAAAAGACAAGAATAAAATTCTGATGAGTTCCATGTGCTAGAATTAACATAAAGGCCCCCACTGTTACACAGCTAATGAAACAGGAATAATCTTTCTTTTAAGATGTGGAGGCTAATGGGATTAAGCGCTACTCAATTTAGAAACAGGAAGAAGCATTTCATTTCAGAACAGATGTGACTGACCTACAAACCCCTGCAAGTCATTAAATCCTTTGGAGTGGTTCAAATTCCCTGAACAGAAATTTGTTTTCTTTCAAGCACAGTCGCCACTCATGAGTCCTTGTGTAAACTGACTCCTCTGTGGTATATTTGTGGGCTCTTTGGGACATTTACTATGAGATCATTCAAAATCTAGTACACTCAAATGATTATGTAAGTGTTTCCCCCACCTATAAGGGTATTCATTTATTTCCATTCTAAGGCGGGCTAGTGGGGCAACTGACATTTTTTTTTAATTTTGCATCCATGGTTTTGTAATCCTCAAACACTTCCTCCTTAACTCTACACACCCGTTGTGTTTTGTGTTTTAGTTTTTAATTAAATGGAATGCTCTTCTGCTTTTACCTTCCTTGTTCTTTGTATCATAAAACAGAAAGATTAAAAAATTATTTCAGAAAACCTTGCCCATCCCCATCCTCTGAAGTTTAGTCTAAAAAGACATAATCCACAAATTCTTTTGAGATAGAAATGTTTGAGACTAGTGTTAACCTATTTCCTTCACTGGGAACTTTGCAGTTTAAAACTCTGTTGTTTCTTGTTCCTAAATCAGAACAAAATGTAAATTTTTAAATGACAACTTTTTCTACAGATCTAGAGTATTCAAGGGAAAAATATGGAAGTAAATTCTGCTTCATATGTCTTTAAACATGTGTTAAAAATTAATTGTGAAGTTTAAATACACTTGATTTAGTTATCCTTTTAGCCATAAAATGACTTAATGAAGGACAATTTACTGCTGAAATAATGCAGGACATAGCAAGGAGAGGTACTAATTCAAGTACAAATTCAAGTGATTTGGGTAGGTGTGGCACAAACTATGAGTAACAACAATGGTATTCAAAATTTTACAATGCATCAATAAATAATTCTCTCCTTGGATGAATCCTTAAATCTAGGGTGTATATAGTCTTTGGATCAAATATAACCTCAAAGAAATGAGCATCTGGATGTTTTAAATAGTTGTAATGATTGATGGAAGAAGACAATGATGATGGGCAGTGTATTGAGGTGTCCAACACAGAAAATGGCAGGTGCTAAATAGTTCACTAATTTGAAACTCTTCCTCTTTTGGGGATCCATTAAACCAATGACAATAGCAGAAGGGAAACCATGAAGCAAATAATAAGATCACAAAATGAAGATTTGGAAATGTGGTTTCTTGTCTCAAATGAACAGTAAGCCAACTGGAGAAAAATCTATCATGGTCCTTAATCAATCCAAGCCTCAGTGTTTTTGTTTTCACTTGCAAAATAAGCACAATACTTACTTTAAGTCTGTCCTTAAAAGCAAGAACAAATAAGACATAAATTAAAATATAAGGTAAAATTTAGAGGCAGTTTCCAATAAAATTGGAAGAGTATCAATAGAAGTATGTATTATTTACTAATATCACAAAATGTAATGAAATTATCCTTTTATTGGAATTTAGGAAACAGCAGATAACACAATGCCATTATTTTGTAGATACTGTGGTGAGAGATATTTGTGGGTATGGATGAATAGTTGTGCTGGTTAAAGAATGTAATCAATACATTTGTCATTTGTGTTACCCAAAGTAGTTAATTTGATACTTACATGAAATCTATATAAACTTCAGTTAAGTCAAGTAAGCTTCCAGTAACATATTACCTAGTGCCTGGAATGCAGATTACTTCATGTAATGCCACAGGACTTAAACCACAAACACTTCAAATTGCTGGGACTAAAACAGAAATCCCATAGAATCCAAATGTCAAATTGAGTTCATAACTACATGTATTATTTTAATATCAATGCATTCACTTCTGATCTGTTTTTCAAAAAATTTACATTCTCACATTCCTAAGACATTTTTACATGTTCTAACACAATACTGTGTAGCCTAGAAAAATAAGCACTTTACGGGCAAGTCAGTTACCAAGGACACTGTCAATTCCTGAATACTCAGATATTTCTGGAGAAAGTAGTCATTAATTGAATCCACCATCTTTACACTCCTTTTACTTATATACTTTCACTAGAGAAATAAGGAGCTTCATAATAAATTCCATGTAAACACAATAAAAATATTTTTCAAAGTTTAATATTTCTGGCTATTAAAATGATTCGGGGCATGTGTCTAATTAAGACATTTTGCATTGTATCCCAAGTGTTTCTACTAAGACCTGTATGAAAGTAGGTAAGGAAAGAAAACCTGATTTTTAAGCTAAAAGTCGTTTCAAAACCTAAGCCCCCTGCACTCTAAGTAAGCACTCTAGCACTGTCACATCCTCACTCCCCATTGTCTCTTATTTCTAATATGTCTCCTCACATATTTGTTTTAGATCTCTAACCTCAAGGATTTGTGTCTTCATTACTTTTCCCAAGCAATATTGCCAGAGTTTTTTTTAGCATTTTCAAAGAAACCACTTTCAACATTGTTCATCCTTTCCTTTTACAATTGGGATTTTTCTTTATTAATACTTTTTATTTTTGCTTCATTCTTTATTATTTCTTTTTGATCATTTTCTTACACTTATTATTTGGCTTTGTTTTTAAGGTTTAAATTAGATACTTATCAACTATTTAATTGTTTCATTATCTTTTTATAATACAAGCATGTTTTCTCATAGTATTTCCTCAAAATACTATTGGAGTGCCAGCTAACAATTTTATAAAGTGGCGTTTAAAAGTTTTTTGTACTATTACTTTAACATTTATTTTTAAGTCCACAAAATTTTAATTTATTCTTTTGGGTTTTTTTCTATATTTGAAACTAAATTATCTATGATCAAAGAGGTGACCCATTGTTATGGTTTGTCTGGATGTCCCCCTAAAGCCTCGGGTGGTCATGGGGACAGGTGTTTTGGAGGTAGTGGAATCTACAGTTTGTGATTGGCTCGTTGTCTAGTGCTGGGATTGGCAGTGTGAGTGCATCACCCACCCCAGGGTGGGTAACCTGCATACAATATAAGGGAGGAAAAGAGGTTTGCTTTTTTCCTTAAGTTCTTGTTGCTTTTGATATTTTCTGCCACCCTCAACAGTGGTCCCCTCTGCTATGAGCCACCCTGCCTTGGAGCCAGCCGACTAGACTGAAACCTTCACACACTGTAAGCTAAATAAATCTTTCCTTCCTTAATTTTGGATTTCAGGTATTTCATCTTAGCAACAAGAGAAAAGTAACTGACATGTCCATATAAGGTGGTACCTTGTTTCATGAACTTAATTTGCTCCATGATTTTGGAAAAGGTAACCATGTTTATGTTTGTGTGAAATAGATGGCCATTCTTGTGTTTGTCAGCTGATGCAGAGTTTGCAAAGACAAAAGTTTGCCAAAAACTTCTGTTTGTGAAACAAATTCTTTGCAAACAAAAGCATTCATGAACCAAGGTAACACTGCATTTAGTCTCATGATTTCCTTTAGGATCTAACTGCTAAATTTTTAAAATATTCAGTGTACATTTCAAAATGAAGTATTTTCAATTGTTTAATAATACATCTATATATGCCAGTTGATCAAATCTGTTGATTTCATTGACCAAATTCTAATCTTTAATATTATTCCGCACATTTGCTAGTAATTGCATGTATGATTTTCTCCTAATTTTTTCAAGTTTTGCTTTATAAAAGTTAGGACTATTTTACTAGATGCATACAAATTTAAAGTTACATTTTACTGATCTACTTTTATTCATTTTCTAGCAACCTCTTTATATCTAACAAAGTTTCTACATACATCTGACACTTTTTTTTTTTTTTTTTTTGCTTAGTGGTTATCTGGGCTAAATTATGCTGTGGAAACAAATTTACACAACTTCATAGTGGTTTTAGCACAATAAAATATATCTCTCCTTCATACAAGATGTGATGTAGGTGGTGCAGATGTCCTAGGAGGCTCATTTTCAAGTGGAATTTCAGTCTTCTCAGTAAGCTACGAATGTTGACAGAGAGTTTGGTGGTCAAGCTCGAATTTTAGTAGTCACATGTCGCAGTTCAACTGCTGAGTGTCCATGAAGAAGAAATGGATTTGCTGAGCACCTGGGCAGGCTTTACTAGTCTTATTCAGTTAAATGCATAGATAATATTTATAGATAATGATAAATTAGATACATTATATATCATATATCATGGTTTATAGATGCATATATGTATATGTATACATTGTATCTATGTGTGCATATATTTGAAATTATCTTCCCATGTATTGGACACATTCATCATGCCCTCAGAAGAAACAAACCGAAGGTCAATCAGTTGCTATGTTGAGGAAATTTTTCCTCGTATCATCCTGTACACTTCAATGAAACAGAAATAGAGTTACTGCAGTAGTTTCTTTCTTTCTGATTGGGAAAACTGAGAGACACAGTAGTTACTACCCCAGAGGAATTCTTAGATCCCATTGGGAATATTTTATATAGAGCTTCTCCCTTGAAGGTGAAGAAAATGAACTAGGTCCAGCTTCTGCTCTTTAAGAGGACTGGCTGATACCTTGGTCCACATAGTCCCTGGCTCCATCCCTGGGAAGCATCCACTTGATCTCTCTCTTGTGCCTCAAGTTGGAGCCTTCTTCAGAGTAACACTGGCTTCAAAGTTGGCTCTTCCGTATGAATATTTGGATACCTAGGATTATTGTTGTTTTTAATTTTTTATTTTAAATAATCAAAAGTTTTTAGGTGTAATGTTGTGATCTGTCTGTGAATATATTTCCTTAAAAACTTAGTGAATTATTTATTAATGTAATTCCTACCTATTTAGCCTCAGTAAATTCTATATGTCATTAAACATAAAGGTTTTTGAAGACACAGGTTTCAAATGTCTTTTATTTCTTTGCTTTTCTTCTTCAATTTCTCTAACATTTGGCTTCATGACAACCCACAGAGGTTGTCTGAAATAATAGTTATGAAACTAAACATCTAACAAAATCTTTGCCTTGGGTCACTTCACTCAGCTGAGTTATTTTACTAGGCTTTGTTCTCATTATTTTTTAATTTTTAAAAATAACATTATGTTTCAGTATTTGGAGTCTGTAATCAAATTATTAACACTAGAAAGCATGAAATTTCTTGATTTGTTTCAATGCACTCTTTCATTCCTTCTTATAAACTGCTCAGTTCTGTGTCTGATCTCATGTTTTTGTTGTATTACTCTATTGCTCTGATTCTTGAAATATATGTATATAAATGCTCATGTTAGTTAAAAGTTTCTTACCTAAATATATATTATTAAATGATCTTTTTTCTCCCTCATCTCTCCTTTTTTTCTTTCTCTTCCTTTTCCTGTCCTGCCCTCTCTCCCTCCTTTCTTGCTATCTGTGCTGTGTTGGGGATCAAACTCAGGACCTCACATATGCTATCCATGCACACAACCACTAAGTTATAAGCCAACCCTAAATCAAATTCTTAATAAAAATTAGTATCAAATTTCACTTGACATGTCCTATAGACCCAAAATTGGCATACAAAACAAAAATAAATGATGCCATGTTCTAGTATAAACCACAAAACTTTCAAGAATATGGTTTAGAAATATGGCTTGACTATCCTTTTAGAATATCTATGTTATTTTGTTCTTTTATACATTCTAAGTCTATATATATTTCCGTGGTGTTTGTAATTTTTTTCTTGAGCTCTCAAACTTTATTTTCCTCATTTATACAGGTTTCTTATTTAAGAAGAAATTCAAGGAACAGCCTAGCATTCAAGTAACCTAACAAAGCCAATTTGTCAATGTCAGAAGAATTATCCCTCTTGAAAAATGATCAAAGATGTCTGGCCTTAAAGAAAAAAAAGTGATTCAGAATTATGTTAAGCTCAAACAATCTAAATTTCTTATCAAACTGTTCTTCACTCAATTCAGATATATTACTTATGAAGCCATTCATCTTTAAGATAAATGCCCAGTCAAGAAGAGTTATTATTTTAGTGCACATTTTGGTATTATAGAATACAAATTGACTTTGAACAGACAAAGAAACTATTTAAAGTCAGAGAGGATCTCCAAGTTGACTTACAAGAATGTGAAAAATGCAAGGATTAAGAAAGTTAGGGAAACCCAACACCAAAGAGTATGTGAATGGTTTCATCAAGATGACCTTTTTCTTTACTTGCCAGTCATTTCAGGAGAAAACTATGTGTAATACCAGTTTACAACTGTATTTTATATAAATATATAAATAAATATATACATATATTTAATGTGACATACATATCCCAATAGATACTGAAGCTATTGATGTATTGATTATCATAGACCTGAGTTAGAGCAATACATTTTTTATCGAACTTTCTCTGTTTAGGAAAGCTACAGTATGTGAAACACGTATTGAAATATTGCTGTAAATTAGAAAACAAGTCACTAGTTATTAAAGGTTTAAACTGTGTTATCCTAAAATTAATTACTGTTAGTTTTCTCGCCATTAATGCTCAGTGATAAATATAGTATTACTTCATAAGATTTTTGTTTTTCTTTTATCTCAATTTATGCAGTGAACAACTTTTAATTTAAAAAGTTCCTACCTGTATGATATCTTCGTATCCTAAGGTCGGGGAGGCAAGATACAATTCTGAAGATTAATCCAGATACAGAAAAGCACATGCTGTAAAATTCCATTTACATAAAACATCCAAATTAACCTATATTGTTATAGTTAAAGATACTGGTTACTTTAAACAGGGGGATGGGAAGAAACAAAAGTAGCATAACGTACACTGATTGTGTCCTATTCCATGGCCTGGGGGTAAAAGATTATATTTATTTGTTTTGGGAAATTGTAGTGAGCAATATATTTGTCATATGTGTACATCTCTGTATGCATATTATTATTTTGGTTCAATAAAAGCATTTTTAAAATTTGAAATTCAATATTTGAACCATCTAATTGGCAATAGACAAATAGAAGAATACAATGTTAAGTTAGCCCAGTCCACAAAGTTGTCTGAAATAGGAGCCAAGAGAATATTTGTAAAAAGCCAAGACATAGCTGTAAAATGTCTTTTAATTTTGAATTTGCTGAATTAATACAGCAATGTTCTCAGTCATGGAATATACAAACAGGGAGAAGCAAAATGTCAGTAAATCACAATGCAAGTAAACTGGAAAACTTGACCTTGTTCAGAATTCTACCAGGCAAATTAAACAATATTCTTTCTCTGTACTTATAAAAATAGCATTCAAATGAATATTGCAATAGAAAACAATCACATGCAAAGAGAGAACTCAATTAATGGTAGGATTCTAGATCAAAGTCAATCCTTAAATTATTTTCTCATCCATAGTCCTAACCTGTTGGAGATCTAGACCAAATCAACAATTTTCCAGGTGCATATTTCCTCCATTGTACTCTTTGCCATCAGCAGATCCATTTGTAAGAGATGGTTTATGTCTTTTTTCCTAACAGAGAGAAAAGAAGAATATTGTTGCTCAACGAATCAAGGGATCCAGTGGGGAGGCTTCTATCATTGCTGACAGCCCTCCCCCATCCATGTCCTCAGTTACGAAGAATAATCCACTGTATGGTGACATAAGTTTGGAAGAAGCTATAGAACAAAGGAAAAAAAGTCCTTCATGGACTATTGAGGAATACGACAAGCATTCCTCACACACAAACCTCTCAGGACACCTAAAGGTACTTAAGACTGAGAATCACGCTTTCAACTAGTGAGGGTGGTCAGTTAAACAACCCTAAAAAGAGTGTTACTGAGATGAAGGGCTTTCTTCACTAGACACAAAAATCTCCAGATTTCAGGTCATTTGTGCCCCTGGATTAACTTTTTCCCTCCTAGACATTATCTATATTTATTTGATATAGAAAGAGAGAAAATGATGTGGCACAGAATAGAGAATTTGGGGGAAGGTAAAAGGTTTTTCGCAACTGATTTGCAAGATTACATGTTTTCCCAGAGTATGTGACCATTTATGCTCATGAACACTTAAGGACTGATTTCTTACTGTATATACTTCTTTTTTTTTTTTTAAAGCATGCATAAAGTGCTCTGCTTTAGGCACCGTGCAAGGAAGTACTTAACAGAATAATTTTGTATCAATCCTACCCGGTGATTTAAGATTGCAGATTGACGTTTTGGTCATTTTCCTGTGTCTCAGTAACAAAACAAAACAAAAACATTTCAACACAGGAAAAGTATGCAATGAACTCATTCACCCAGCTTAAACCCAACTGAAGTTTTTCTTTCTTTCCTTTCTGTTTTCCTCCCCTGAAGTCTGTTACCCATGCGTAAAGGACCTAGAAATACCTGAAAAGCAGAGGGGGGCGGGCTCTGTTTCTGAAAGGAGCGGATTCTTAACCAGCCCTGGCTTGCCTCCACCTGCTGCAGCCCGGGGAACTGACATTTTCCAAGTACCCTTCATTTTAAAACATGTGTCCATTTCAAGTCTCATATTTTCAGCACCTGAGGACATTTTTTTCTTTGGAATGGGACAGTTCCATGTCTTTTCAAATCCTACACATGGTTTTTAAAATGTGCATACTTCAAAATATCCTATAGTGTAGAATCTTTAAAGTTTATTAAATCTAGTACTTTGAATGTATTTCCTTTTACTGTAGTGATGTATCAAGAGGTTTAACAAAATAGATGCTCCTGAAAGAAGCAGCTATCATGTGTTTTATTTTCTTTCTTCCCTCCTGCCTTCCTTCCCTTTTTTTTCTTTTTCTTTCTTTCATCTTCTCTATCAGTAGCTCAAAATCAAGATTTCTAGGTCTAGTCTTTGAAAAATAAATTGTATTGCTTTACTTCCCACACATTCAAACATTGGCAGTATATTTCTAGGACATCTTTCCTTGCCTTTGCTGTTTCTATGCATGGCAGTGAAATTGCATAAATAAACATCATGTCACTGGCTTCAAAAAGTTCATCTAAATGAGCAAATTAGCAATGCTGATTATGAAAAAGAGATAGAAGCATGTTTATAATTGTAATGGAAAATGCTGGGAAGATTTGGAAGGAGGAAGTCATATGTGATTATAAAAAGTTTTTATGACAAGGTTAATTCACAGTGAGCTTGAAGAATATGTGAAATTCCAAAAGATCTAGAAGGCTTGCAATGCCATGAACAGCAAGAGGCAAGATAGAATTGTAGGAAAGTGAGACAGTTTGTGAAAACACTCAGTAGAACAGTTTTTCTAGAGCACCAATTTAAGAATAGTGGCAAGGAAAGCCACAAAATCTACAAAAAGAGAATGTTTGAGAAGAGGTGAGACAGGGAAAGTCTGACGAGTGGACACTAAGGTGCAGTTAGAAGAAATCACCTGTGATGTGTTAGTGTGTAGCAGTGTAGTAGCAGGCAACAGTTACACACTGCACACTTCACAAAGCTAGAAGAAAAGAGTCTGTGTTCTCAGTATAAAGAAATGACAAATGTTTGAGGGGATAGATATGCTTAACCTAATTTTAACATTATAGTTTTTATGTTTGAGGTAAAAAATTAAATTTTCAGAAGCTAAAAAAAATTTTGAATGTTAGCCTAAGAAAACTGCTGAACTATATGTCTAAGGAAGACAGAATCCAACTCTAATGGATGCTTTGTTTTACTAGAACTAATATCTTTCTCTTACCCTATCCCATCCTCTATGTTTATACTCATTCATGTCAAAGCTCAGGACCCTTAGGCCTATGGCCTATACACTGACTTCTGGGGGAAGTAGTAATTAAAAGAAACTTCTGGTACCCATGATTTCTGTTGTCACTAGAATTTTGTTCTATTGCTCTTTAATTCAACTTCTTTATCACCTCTTCTATTCTTGTCTCATAATTAATAAACATATCCCCTAACATATTTCCTGAAACTTTGGTATAACTTACAACTATAAGTGTTCCAAATGTCTCAGTCTGTTCCTATTTTTCTAAATTGTTAAGATTTTTTTTAAGTCACAAAAGAGGAATCCTATATTTAATTACCAAAGCAACCTAAAAGCAGAATGTAATGAGAAAAGTCTCCATGATGAAGTCTTTAATGCAGAACAAAAGCATTATTCTTGTAGGCAAAATGGAGGACTCTGATTTGGATGCAAGCAAGATGAAAGATGAGAATAAGGCAGAAAAGAATTTTTATTTAAGTCTTCTGCACACGCCATTCTAACTTTATTATAGTATTTGACCATTTCTAAGACTAGGGAGTTCAAGCTTCAGCCACTACAATGGAAGGAGTCTACTAACCTTGATGAATCCAATCACAGCTCCTTAAGAGCACATGCACTCCTCTCCTACCAGTGCACCCGTAACTCTGAAGCTACTTCAGTGACCTTGAGGCAGACAACGATGGAAAGGAGTTGTGCTATGCTTTCAGCTGGTGCTAAATCCACTGAGACTAGAGAGGGTGGGCAGTCTGCTTTGAGCCCTTGCAATTATCCAGATGAGAGATGATGAGGCTCAAAATGGCTTTGCGACAACTGTAGTTCAGCATTTCCTAGAAATTTCTGGGATGCTATCAAATGCCAGAAATGGATACTGAATCTGTAGCTCTGAAACATAGCACACAATGATACAAGAGTAACTGTATTATTTTGTGTGAAGAGTAGAGCTTGCCAATGCTTTTCCGAAGAGAATGCTAACATGAAGATAATTCTCTAACACTGAAAGGAAAATGAAGCCAGTGAAATGAGATGTGGAGCACAGTTGCTGGTGTGGTAGATATATTAGCTCTTTGCTTTGGGAAGTCAAACAGTGCCAAAACTTCAGCATGGCAGTGACTCTACAGTACTCTATGAGGAAGACCAATAAGCTGAGAAGCATGGAAGAGACTCTTGACACCTAGTGTTAGTCTCCCTTCTTGGAAGTCAGCTTCTGAATTTACTGGAAAACTCACTAAACATGCTTATTCCTGCCATGCAGACAAAAATCAAGTCTCTAAGGTTCATCTAAGGCAAGGAATTTTAATTCTATTTTGACTCACTAACCTGATTTACATGCAGTATTCATAGGATGTAAGAAATACAAAATTACCTAAAAGATTACAGAATCACTGTGGTGTTTCTGACCTTCCAATGTGACCAATTTAATAAGGAATTTTTGCAGGCCTCCTAATGAATTTTGAAGCAGACCTGCACATTCACTGCACAGATCCCTTGGCAGCCAGGGGCTGCAGCAACACACCCTTCTATTTAAAGAGGTCTGGCCTCTGTTACTCGAGCTGTGACACTTAAGTCTCACCCAGACCAGTATGAATATGAACCTTTAGGATGTCTGACAATAACTTGTTTTCCAATCTCAGTTTGTAATACTGATCACCGATTGATGATACCATATTCTCTATGTAATTTTCTTTCAGGAAAATCCTAATGACCTACGGTTTTGGTTGGGAGACATGTATACGCCGGGTTTTGACACCTTATTGAACAAGAAAAAGAAGCATGACAAGAGATCAAAATTATGTCGTGTGGGTTTGATTTTACTCCTCGTTGCCTCCATCTTCACTGCTATAGTGACTATCAGCACTTTGTTCACCTAAAGTAACTGCCACACACAGAGCCACCTTCAATTTTTTAAACAAGTTTTATAAATGTTTCCCAAAAAAGCCTTCATACAGTATGAATGTACCATTGATTGTACAATTAAAAATAACTGTTCTGTGAAGCGTGAGTATGGCTTGTGATATGCCTTGCTTTGTTCTCTGAAACCCATGTGTGGATTCCAGCCCGGCACTTTTTCTTTGGGAAGCAATGCTGAAAAGTAATTACACAAGCAAGTTAAACATTTTTACAGAGGAAAACAACAACATCAATGATTATCAGCAGCTTTGTCTCAATACTCAAACTATATTCACTTTGCTTTTAATGTATTAGTTCCTCTCCACCCCTCCCACCTAAAACACTAAGGAAGATTGAGCTGATCATTTTTGGGCCAAGAACCAGGTAGACAAGCTAAAAACTTTTAGTTGTGCTGTCAGTTGGCTTGGATTCATTCCATTTTATCTTCCTTTATTGCCATTTAAGTTAGAAGGGAAAAAAAGTATTGTTGGAAGAGGTTGCCCAATTCTATTCTTATTTTCTCAGTATCTTTTATAATACCCCTGGTGTTCCAATTTTAGCAGAACTAGACTTGGACAAACCATAGTGCAATGGTTAATGACATTTTGATCCAATTGTGCTTATTAATTGATCCAAATTGTCTAGTAGGACCTCTGATAGAGGTCAGTATATGTCGCCAGCCATGGCCTAGCTGGAGGGCCCTAGAAAAGCACGAGGCACTGTCAAAAGAATGAACTGGAATCCTGACCATGCCATTTATTAAGTACTAGACCCCAAGCAAGATCTTTTCTCAGAGAAGGGATAACACCACCTCCACAGTGGCTCTGCCTAAGGCTAAATGAGAAACAGAAGTGAGGACAATGCCAAGCTCCCAGGGCATAATTGTTTAGTTAAGGGCAGTTGTTATTACAGTTGATTTATATCAGCTCACTGGCATCCTGGGCTCATCTTCCATTACCTGCAGATAACTGGGGACAGGGTTTTGCGTACAGATAGATTATCAAACAAGCACTCTTCCGCTTTCTCCTAGAACACCCTTCCCTGAAGCCCTCATTGCCATTCCTTTCTCTTCTTTAGGAGCTACTATACCCCAAAACTGTCTTGTGCTTGAAACATAAGAGGGTCTTTCTCCTCTTCCATTAACCTAATATTTGCTCTTGTTTCTTGACTCTGTCATATTATTTTGTACATTTTTCTTAAACTATATTTAAAATCAAGTGCATTAACTTTCAGCTTTGCTTGTCAATAAACTGACAAAAAACTGTCTTAATCTGCTTTGAGTCCCTGACTTCTTCTTTCCCTTTTCCTCTTTGGTGGGTTCTAATCTCTCCAAATTAGAGGAGAAATGAAGGATTTGGAGTCCTCTTGAAGGAAGCCCAGTCTCACAGCGAGCACCTCTGAGACATCACTTGGGACGACTCTGTGACTAAAGCTCCTCTGCCCGGTGTTTACCTCCAAGGGGACCAAAGTACGTTCAAGCCTCTGCCACACACTGAAAGCATTTGTGTTGCACTGGGTTACCTGTGGCTGGCTAAGACAATGTGCGGGTAAGGTCTCCTAAAGAAGGAAGGGTAACCACAGAAGAATGAAGCCAGAGCCGGGCGTGGTGGCGCATGCCTTTAATCCCAGCACTCGGGAGGCTGAGGTAGGAGAAGCCTTGTGAGTTCGAGGCCGGCCTGGGCTACAACGCGAGCGCAAGGCCGGCCTGAGCTACACAGTGCGACCCTGCCTCAAAAAACCAGGGCCGGGAGTTTGGCTCAGTGCCTTAAGCGCCTGCCCTGGCAGGCGCGAGGTTATGAGTTCAATCCCCGGTGCCGGAAAAAAAAAAGAAGAATGAAGCCAGGCTAGGACCTGAGCTCCTAACCCACCCTGTCCTCATGTCATTACTCTTAGTTTCTTCCTAGTCAAGCATGCAAAATTTCTCTGCTCTCCCTAGCCCCTTTCTATTCTTATTTATGATACTATCAGTCATTTATTTTTCAGCATGAATGAGTTTACTACTTACTGTTGCTCCAAAACTAATCTTCATGTGTAGCCTTCAATATAACCATAGAATCAAAGTGTATTATTGTCCTTCATTGAATTAATGCTGTGCATCTAAACATGAGCAGAAACCATAAATACAAAAAATATACCCCTGGTTTCACTCAAAATCATGCACAGCATGCAATTCTCATTTCTTCTTCACTATGAGTTTTTGTAAAGTGGCTTAAGCAGAAAAAGGAAAAGGTCATGGAAAATACAGAAATGATGACTCTAAATAGGCTTCTGCTCAAATCTGGAATTTCTTGGAAGTCTCTGGTCCAAGTTCAATGAACTAATGTTTTTAAAGCACTTAAATACAATCCTTGGCAAATAGTATGTGGTCAATAAATAATAACTATTATTGTCTTCAACAACTGGCTATTGTAGTCTCACTGGTTTATTTTAAATTGGAATAAGAAAATCTAAGTTTCATAAATTCATAATAATAATACTAATTTATTTTCAAATAATAATCTTCTCCAGATACTTCCCCACACCCCTCACCAAAAATTTTGTTTCTGTGTTGCTTTATTTTTGTATATTAGGTTAGTGTGCAGAAGGCCTAAAATCAACTAGTATGTGAAGTTTTCTAGAGAAAAAGAATTCCAACTGTGTGTACTTTTTCAAAATACTGCTTTCATATTTAATAGAAGGATTATTTTTTTTTTCACATAATCCATTAATGACCTTTCCAACTGCATTCATGTTAGTGTCACCTAGCGGGGAGTTGAGTGAGTGGAAACCAGAAGAAAGCGGCACTCCTGCTCCATCTATCTGGAGAGCATTGCTGCCATCTGGTGTTCACACTACTGTGCCTGCCTTTAATACACAAAAGTAGCTACCAAGGGGAAAGTTTGCACTTTAGGCCTAAGTTTGCCTCGGACTTTAGGATCGCTGTGGTGTGATTGTCAAGAGCTCCTGTCTGCCCTTTGCAGCTACTAATTTTGATGCCTCTCATCTTGCCAGGAAAAAGATATGACTGGCTGCAAGTCACCATGACAGTTGACATCAGAGCCAGAACCTCAGCATAACATCCTGATTCTACTATACCCCTGTACTAAAGAAAGCTGAAGCCACACGCTTCCCTAGACACAGACCTGTTCCTGCATGACCTCCTGGAATGAGTTAGGGTTTTAGAAATATTGAATAATTGACTCCTTGCTGCAGGTTTTGTATGGCCTTTAGAATTTCTACAGTGCTAACTCTCTATATGGGTAATGGCTAAAATTTCTCTTCTTCCTCTTCTCATTGTTTGGTAACAGTTTTGAAATTCTTTCCACATATAATTGAATGCAGTTTAATCACACATGAGAAATAATCTTGAAAATTCTAATTCAAGTGATTAAATCTCAACCCTTGTAAGCTTCCACATCCACACCCACAAAGCCTAACAGTCTGTGCTTTTTAGAGGAAAGATAACTTTTTACTGGTTCCTGCCAAATATTCACTTAGTCCAAGCTCTGGCACAACTCGAGGTGAGAATATTCAACCAAAGTGAACGCCTTCAGAAACTGAACAATCTCTTTGCCAGAGCCGTTGTTCTGCTTTCGTTTTATGAGTGCTGTGACTCATGTACTTGATCAGATTTCTCTCTTTGCACAGACTGCTGGAAAAACTCAGGATGAAACTGCAGAGCTCTCTTTCGGAAGTGTCCCGGGCTTCCTAATGTGCACTGCATGTCCCATCCTCACTCACGGCTCCCTACCATAATCTGAGCTTCGCATCATTTTTCTGTGCATTATCCCATATTGCTCTATTTTTTTTCCCTCTGCCACAGCCTATTGAAACTGTACTGAGTATATAAAGATAATAGAAAGTAGGAACAGCATGTCTGTGTTAAAAATAATGCATATATGCATATAAAGACCAAAGACAAAACAGTTGCCATTCAAAAGACAAAAATTCAAATTAAAAGTGTATCTTTTAAATAAGTATTTTTTTTAGTACATAAAGTACTATGACTAGATTTCTTCAGCCAGAAAAAATGATTCAAGGTTTACACAAATCTTACTTATACGGTACTTATTATTTTAAAATTCCTGACACAGAGAAGGCAAGAATTCTTCTTATGCTAATTAAACTTGCTAGTTTTCCTCAGCTTTGAAAAAAAATTAAAATCCCTCACATGTAAATTAAGGTTTTTGATGGGGGTGCTGTTGAGAGAATTACTTGAATAACAAAACAGTGGCTAGGCCTGATTCAAAACTGTATTAATCACCACTGTATAAACGAACGGTAGTTAACAAAACTTTTTTCTAAAAATACATTATTTTGAGGGCTAAAATATTTAGAATCAATATTTCACACAACAATTTCTCTGTTTTTCCTGCCAGGGTTTTCTAATATAATGGTCATAAACCTCTTTTGTGAACTTTAAGCAGCAAAAGAAACATTTTGGTTTTCTTTAACACTTAAATGCACACATTTTAGAGCCATTTTCCAAGTTATTCAGAAAGATTCCTGACAAAGACTTTGTCCTTGACCTGACTTTATTCAAGTTTCTCTGAGACTTTCCAACTAGACTCTGAATCTTGGGTTCTGTGCTTAGTTGTTTTACTGCAGTTTTAAACGAGTCTTGCTGAGTCAATTTAGCAGAACTCTCCCACCTTGAGTCTGACCATCTTAATAGTAATTATCAGTAATATTCCACCAACAAATGCCTGCCCCAATTTCCTTATTATGGTTAGAATCAAGCTTTCCCAGGTAAACAACAACAAAAATCATTATAGGAACAGACCAGACCCCTACTTGAATAAAAGTTTTCCTACTGACTTTGACATGAACTGCAGATTTTTTTCTTTATCATTCCCAGCAGACATCCAGGACCTAAAGTGTGTCATGCAAGCCCCACCCCTGCCTACTCAGCTCAACCTTTCCATTCTGGCCTTCATTTAAGATGCCTAAGACTGATAAATGCATCACATTTAGTCACATCTTACACATAATCTCAAAACCCTCCTGCTTCTCATTTCATTTCAAGTATCATCTTGTGACATAAGTGTAATAAATATATATTCAAAGAGAAAAGATTGAGACTCAGAGTCATTTAAGACTTGTCAGAAACCAAAACTGGAGTGAAACCTCTATCTTCGAAATCACCTATGGCATGTGTGCCGCAGTGGTCACACAGAGTCCTCTCTGTCAATAGACAAGCCAGAGGTATGTTTTGTTTTTCTAAAGTAAAACCTCACTATTTGAGTTTAATTGCAGTATTGACACCTTGAGAGAGGTGTGTGGGTTTGGGGTTGCCCTTTGGCCACTTATGCAGTCACTACCCCTTCTGGATGTTCTTCCACTCTCATTTTGCTTTCCTCATGGCTACAATAAGGGCTTGACACACACCAGCTATTGAAAACAGGCATTTTCCCTTCTCATCTCCACCTTGCCTATGTACAAATGTATTTCATCTCGGACTCCAAAAATTTAAGGTTACACCATTTTGTTCATTTATATTCCTATGGCTTCTGTGAACAGAGGAAAGTAAATCAGAGACCCCAAGATTAAGAGTATTCATGGATTTTTTTTTAATAAATGATATTGATGGAATGTGTTCTGCTTATCACAGTGCTCCAGAGCATAGAATCTGATATCTCCAACTTTGCCTGCTTAGACCACCCCTAATTAGAACCCAGTCTCAAGAGGTCTGACTCCTATGGAGTTCAGTCAGGATTCTGATATAAGGGAGCTGACATCAACCCATTCAGAGGTAAAGCCAACCTCCTCCACCCTGCATGTCCAAATCAGCACCAGAGGCTTCCTGGAGAAGCCCTCAAATGTCACCCTCCAGTACCGTCCAGTAAAGCACTACTTAGGGACCTTTTCCATCTGTGTAACTGTGCCTCAAAGAGAAACTTTTCCTGAACTTTGTCTTAACTGTGAACTCAATCGGTCAATTTAAAAAAAAGCAGAAGGGAGCCTCTAATTTAGCAGTATCTTGGAATTACCTCTCACCAGTAGATGGCAGATTTGCTACACGATGCCAACCATTGCCCGCATATCTTGAGGGGAGTTAACTGTTATACAGAATTCCCACAAATGAGTAGAGAATTTTCAAAAGAAAAGTTGTGATTAATTGTGCTGATTAAGCCCTCGAGCAGGAGTGGGGATCCTGCTGGGCCTGTTGAGTGTGCAGCAGCACAGGAAAGTGACAGTAATTGGGGTCCCACACTGCGAAAGCTTCAGATCCAGGAAGTTCAAACTGGGTACACAGAACTCATTAACCAAGCCCTCTGCGATGTCTTCACTCAAATTGTAGTTCATGCTTGCTAAAAAATGCAGAATCCCAGGACAGCTGAATCAGAATCTTCATGTTTAACAAGTTTCTCTTAATTTTGAGGAAAGATTTTGAAAAGCTAAGCAAAACTTTCAAAACCAAGGATCAAAGCTGAGGGGCCCACTGTGGCCCCCATTCTTTTGGCAAATTTAAAATGCTCAATTCAGGCTCCAATGACTGTATCATTTACTTGAAGGATGCTCCTCTAGCATGTAGAGATGGAACTCATCTCTTTACCCTGCTTCCTTAGCCTTCCTTTCCACTTTCCTGATGAGCAATTTCACCTTTGCAGTGTTTAAAAACTGACCATCGTTAAGTATGTACTTTATCTTTAGAAAATTTAACTGGAATTTGTACTCATTTTGAATGAAAGGTTAGAAATATGCTTTATTTTTGCAAAAATACTAAGGAAACCTCAGTATGATGAACAATGCCATAATGATTTCTTGGAGGATTTTTGTGTGAGTTAGGAATGGAGACAGTAGCCCTATATATTGCCTCTAAAACTGGTTCCTGGAATATGAAAGTAAAGCTCCTGATGCCAAATTTATGTACAGGTCATCAGCTTCAGCAATAAGAAAAACAACTCCTGACTAGTCCCTAGATAGATAACATTGGGATTAAAATTAGTCCAGTCAGTCATTTATAAGGATTACTAATTCAGACTCAAACTAAGTTCAAGTTTGAATTCTGGAGTTTTTACTCCCTCCCCTGAAAGGGGTGCAAGTCAAGAAGTCCTTTCTGATAGTCCTGCAGATGTTCATAGCAAGGAAGACAAAAGTTTGTTTCCTCTTATTGTCTTGTGGCACTGGTGTGGGTTGTACCATCTCTTGCAGGTGGCAAAAAAGGTCACCTGTACCCTCTGCTGTAGATGGCAGCTATCAACGCACGTCTCACAGTTTATGTATATCGCTGTAACGGACATCTCTTCGATCTATGATCTTTTTATTTTTTGGTCAGGTGACCTCTCGGAATAGTCAGCAGTTCACTCTCCAAATCAACTTCCAAGACCCCCTGGAAATGCCTGGATCCTCTTGTAAATGCCATGCAAAGATTCACCACAGGGAATTTAGGTAGGGATAGGACCTTTTTTGTCCAAATTGCATACAATTTTGTCATCTCTATTTCTCTCCCCAGAACTCAAGAAATAGGGAATTTCTGTTCTCAGACTATTCTCCAAGTGACAATTGTCTCCGTATCTCTCAGAAATGCCATATTTTTACAGGAATGTATCTATATTTATTTATTTTTATTTTCTTCCCCAGGTAAAGATTCTCCACTCTTCCATCTATTTGAAAAAAAGAAAATCATCAACTTGGTTGTGTCTTCCTGGAGCTCAAATTTGAAATGCAGGGAGAAAATGATGGTGATTTCTCACACCCGCCTTTCATTCTTTGTTTCTTGATGAGTTCAACTTCATTGCATGAGAACGCTGACGTTATAGGTTCCTGCTGTCTGTGGAATCTTTTCCACATCTCCACATGAAATCTGAGTGAGACATCAGATGGGAATTTGGCAACAGATACCCTAGGGAAAGGGCAAAGGATTGGCATTAATAGTCAGCTATTCTTTCCCATTTCATCTTGCCACATGTGCTTGTGGCCAGAGTGAATCGTGGCACTGTTGCAATTGCCTTTATGTATTGTGTTTCCTCTTAGAGGTTTTCCAGGGCAATGGTAGGAACCCTTGTGGGAAACGCTGAGAATATGCATTTGATATGAGGCAAACCTATAACCATGGAAAAAAGATCGGCTATACCCAAGAGAAGGGCAGCTGCAGCAGAGAGTTGGGCTGGCATGAGGCTTGTGAATATGAGAAGCCACCCCGGGAGTTCTTCAGGGCTGAAATCCCTCTGCATGCAGAACCTGGTGAAAGACACAGAGATTTATTAGTTTGTTAAAATACATGAAGTATGGACCCCACAAGCCAGTTTTATTATATCATTAATGCATCTCTGTGTATCCTTCAATATTTAATGAAAATTATTCTTGGGAAGTACTATATTTGTATTAAATGGTTTTTACAGGTAAGCTTAAGTGAATTGCTATTTAAAAAGCAAATGAAAAGTTCAATTATGTTGTTGGTGTTTGCTTTTTGAAAACGACCTACCATCTACAACAGAACCTGTAAAGTAAATATTCTGGTGTATTCTTAAATTCTATAAAACAGTAAGAAAAATAATCTCACAATATTTTACTGGTACTTTCATTGGTGTATATATGTATATGTTGAAACCCTCTTAATTTCATTCAATATTTTAAAGTAATTTTATTTTTCCCCTGTTGTATTTTATAACATGTTGAAATATCTCCCATCTCTACAATCCAGATAGCAACAATAATAAAAGAATGATCATCTGTCTTTAAAAATCAGACAACAATAACAAAAAGCATTTTCCCTATATTCTTCTCCTGCTATTGCCCTGTTCTGTTCTCTTTAAAACAAGCTTGCAAGTACTGTCTGTTCTCTCATTGTTTTTTGAAGCCACTCTCTTTGTGTTCCCATAAATCCATTAAAACTGTCTTGGTCAGAATGACCGGTAATCTCCATATTTCCAAACACAATGGGCAATGTCAGGGCTCAGTTGCTCCATTTGTCAATAGGATTTGCTTGGGTGTGTCTTCTGAATCATCCTCATCATTTGCCCTTTCTCTTAACACTACCTGGCTGCATCTGATACCTATTTGCTTGCTATTTAACTTCTCATTCTTTAAATGTGGTGTGTTCATGAGTGTGGCTGCATTGCTGCTCACTTACCCTCATTTCTATAGTAATTTATACAATATGATTTTATATTCCACTTACTGACCATCCCCAACTGATATTCCAATGCCTGACCTATCCTTTACACTCTAGATTTGTACATCCACTTACACAGGACTTCCTAATCATTCTGCATAAAATATTTTCCTTTCTCCATTCTAATTAGGCATTCCTCTCTTACCACAGCGAATTTTCCTCATAGGCCCTGTCATTCTTATTTGCTTATTTTATATTATACTCGTCACTCCCTCATTTCCCCTTCACATATGACTACCACTAAAATGAATGAGCCACAGAGCAAAAAGTTCCTTGGTTTTATTTACTGCAGTAACTGCAATGCTCATTTAATGAATTAACAAATTACATAACATTAAAACTACAGTAGAAGAATCACAAACTACAGGATTATAAATTAGCTGTCACAAATGTGTTTTTAGTTGACTTAAAATGCACAAATGTAACTAAAATTTCAACAAAGTTATCAACATGTAAACTTTGGGATTTCGTATAAATATTTGGGTTCATGACTCCTAAAAAATTAGAAATTGCTCATTTTAATTGATATGTAAGATGCAGTAGACATTGTTGTAATTGCTTATGATAGTTGATTTTGTGTATCAACTGAGTCATTGATAACTGGCTATACATTATTTTCAGTGTGCCTGTAAGGGTGATTATAAAAGAGATTAGCACTTAGTGAAGTGAGTAAAATGAATTGAATTCTCTCATATGGTTAGATATTCACTCTATTCATGGCTGAAACAGTGCAAAAAGGTGAAAGAAGGGACATTGTTCTATGGCCTTTTTTTGTGGTCCTTGTTCTAGGACTTTTGGCTCAAACTAGAATCTACATTGTTCACTAGTCCAAGCTGTCAGGCTTCAAACTGCACCACTGACCAATGCCAGATAATAGATTTCACACACACACACACACACACACACACAAACACACACACACATATATATATATACATTTATATATTTATATTGCATTTAATCATAAAAGATCTTAATGTAATTATAGTACGGAAGAATTATAGGCTTTAAATCCTTGGGCTGAGAATTTAGCTCAGTTAGTGAAACTTCGCTGTGCAAGCCTTTGTCACTGTCCTCTCTGGCGTCAAAATTCATGGAAAGCTGTAACAGCTGGAGCTCAGTGCCAGCTTCTCGCCTGGAAACAGAGCTCTGTAATTTCCCAAAGGATGCATCTCTTTCACATCATCAGATTTAGCCCTGTATCTATTCACCAGAGCTTGTAATCCTTGTTATATTGAAATGTCAGCTTTTAATCAATGGTCATTTGAATGCACGTTTTTATACAGTGAATGAAGTCCTAAGTGTGTTAAAAGGTGAGGAAATACAATTCTTTCTTTTTAAATAGGGTTTGCAATTATTTTTAGTGAATACATATGCATAAAATATGTTATATCAGGTAGAATCTATTTAAAGAGTAATACAAACGACATGATACATTGCAGCAAAGTTTAGAGTTTAATATAATGAATAATTAATACCCACTAATGATTGAGGCAGGAACTCTCTCTGCTCATCGTGATATCCCAAGTTTTTTTGTAGTACCTAGTACATTACAGAAGATCAGAACAACTTTTTAAGTAAATGTGTTAATAAATGAGTCTTCTTCCCAATTCAATTTAATATCTGATTTCTCTTTTCAGTATTAACTGATTTTATATATTTATTGGAAAGACACTTAGGAAGTGGTGTATTGTAAACTCATTTTATATATTTATTGGAAAGACACTTAGGAAGTGGTGTATTGTAAAACAGCCAATAAACCAAGTTAATTACATTGGAATTTCAGAGGAAAAAGGGATCATATCTGGATGAGTTAAACTAGGGGTTTCAGAGAAGAACTAATATTTGAAGTAGATTGGAAAGGACAGATAAAATTTAGCACGCGTAGATAAAGAAAAGGAGTTTTCAGGCCTGTATGAGTGAACCTGATCAAACTATTTGCTCTGAAGTTTGTCAGCTGCTGAAGTTTTGAACAGGTGGGTGATTTTCTCCTGGGATTTATTTGGTTTAAGAAAGTAACTAAAATGGATCTATGCTATAAAAAATTGACAACTAAAGCAAAAATGAAATTTTGGTTTATTTCTGTTTATAGGGTGATCTCTGGCAGTTCCTTGAGCTCTTATCCTCATGTAACCAGACTGCTCTCTCAAATTTTCCCTTCACTAGTTATTAAAAAATGATATTAGATTAGGAGTCGTGATCCCAGAAGAGAGCCTTCACCAATTGTTATGGTTGATACATTGTAGTTTATATACATTGACAAGTTTAGAAGTTTAACTAAGAGACTCAGCAGGGAGCCAGGGTTCTTACTTTGCAAATATCCCCATCCTGTGCAAGAAGAGGACAAGGAGAGTTTGTGAGTCCTACACCAGCCTAGCTAGAGGGGGAATAGCCTCTGTACAATATAAAGCAGGAAAAGAGGCTTGCTCTGCCCCTTTTTTGTTCCTGCTGCTTTTACTGGCTGCTGCCTTGAAGTGTTGCCCCTCAGCCATGCCACCCTTTCTTGGAGCCAGCTGATTATGGACTGAAAACTTCACAAACCATGAGATAAATAAACCTTTCCTTCCCTTATTTTGGGTGTTGGATATTTTGTTCCAGCAATGAGAGAGAAGTAACCAAGACATGGGTCATCACTGGTGTGATCTTAGGCAAGTCATCTACTCAGTTGGAAGTCTATCTATTAAAAATGAGTAATAGTTTCTTGCATTACTCATGACACTGAAATAGTCCAATGCATAAACACATTGCAGTGGAAGCTATAAAGAGTTCTGCCAAAGAAAGTTTATTCTGACCCTTCCTGCTGCCCCGTCTGCCTCAGAAATATGAAAATGGTACATATGAGAGCACGAAGAGATGTGGAAGTAAAAACTGTATTTTATGACAGTATTTTTTGTTATAACATGGAAAATGATTATTCATAAGGAGAAATGATCCTGCCCTATCTGTAATCCATGGTGACATTGCGCCTTTCTGTTCCTCTGCTATTGCAAGACAATATCCCTTTCTACTTGATGAGAAAACCTCTTTAAGGGTAAAGTGATTCACAGATTCACAGCCAAGGGGAAAAAATAATATCATTTTGTGCCTAAAGGAAAATAAAATGATTGTGAAAGAAACGTGATATTAAAAAAAATACATCAGGCTCCACTTACAGAAAAAATTGAACTACAAATGCAGTAGGCCCGTAGTTGGTAGTGAAATATTACTTATGATGGCGAGATCTGAAGATGACCTAGAAATGAAACAGGTCAAAATATTAATTTTTGAAAGGTCTGTTGCATACCTGTCCTTGTTGAGAACAGATTCCAGTGATCATGGTGTCAAGGGCTGCTAACTTGGCTAAACTGAGACAGACATTGTACCCATTACAGTAAACACAGTGCAGTGGTGACGAGCAGACCTGTAATGCTGTTTGCTAATTAGTGAATGAGAACATGTAACAAGAGACAAATATGGACTTTCAATATCAGAAATTATTAAGGAGTAACATTCAGTTCATTTATCAAAATACCAATATGCTTAGTACAGTTCACTTTGTAGGAAAGATCCTAAAGTCAATTGCTTTAAAAAACCACATTTCAGTTGGGTGATGTGACTCATGCCTGTAATCCCAGCAGGAAGACCTCAAGTTCAAGCATAGCCTGGCCAACTTAATGAACTAGCAAGACAGCAAGACTGTCTCAAAATAGAAAAGAAAACTTGGACTGGTGTTAGCTCAGTGTGAAGGCCCTGAGTTCAATCCCCAGCATCCTCCTCCAAAATAAAAAGCAGACCCCAAAGCCTGGAAGTGGGAAAATTTTGAAGTTGTCATCATTGTGTCTATATTCAACTGGAGATTAAAAAAGATGAAATAAAAGAACTGTAGGCTGACAGGACAACTATGGGTTAAATACTGGCTCTTTAAAAGGACTATCCTCAAGACCAATCTCGCCTGAAGGCTTAAATAATGGACTTTAATAGACAGGGAAACACATTACAACATGAGAAATTCCTTAAATGAACATTTATTGAGTTTAAAAAAATGATTGTGGTAAAAAAGTGAGTCAATTTAGAGAAATTTAAACCTTGATTCTCCTCTGTCTGTTGCTCTTTGAGAATTTCCGCACCCTCCTTAGACCAGCTGAAATAAAGTCAACAAAAATGACATCTATTTCTGGCCCTAAGGGGGCAAAAACGTAAATAAGGTAAAATTTGTTTTATTTGTTTAGTAATTATTTCTCTCACTCCAAAGTGAAATGCCCTTCCTTGTCTTTGCCGCCTTTATAACACCTATTTCCTTATTCCACCCCACCTATCCCTTTATACCTCCACTGCATATTGTGTGGTCCTTCATTGTGTCTATATTCAACTGGAGATTTAAAAAGATGAAATAAAAGAACTGTAGGCTGACAGGACAATTATGGGTTAAATACTGGCTCTTTAAAAGGACTATTCCTCAAGACCAATCTTGCCTGAAGCCTTAAATAAGGGGACTTTAATAGACAGGGAAACACATTACAACATGAGAAATTCCTTAAATGAACATTTGTTGAGGTAACCCTTTCAGCCTTGCTATGTGTTACGTTTCCATCTTTAATCCACTCTAGACTTCAGAATTTACCTTTTCTGACTTCAAATCGCTCAGGAACTTTCCTTCCACTTTTGTGAAAACTGATAATTAATTAGTTGATGTATCCCTCATCTCGAGAAATATATTTGCATTTTAATTAGGACCTCTGAAAACATAAAGTGAATACAGTGGCTGTTATGGTCTGAATGTGTCCTTATTTCAAAATGTGCATGTTAAAAACTAGTCAGCAAGCTGGGCATGGTGATGCATGCCTATAATCCCAGCACTCAGGAGGCTAAGGCAGGAGGATTGCCGTGAGGCCAGCTTGGGCTACACAGTGAGTTCAAGGCAATCCTGAACTGCATAGCAAGAGACTATCTCAGAAAACACTCCTCCCCCCACCCCCAAGAAAAACCAAAACCAAACCAAACCAAACTGAACCAAAATAAAACAAAGCAAGAAAAAGAAAAAAATCCCAACAACAACAAAACAAACAAGCAAACAAACATAAAAACACACCAAAGCGGTAGTAGTATGAGGTAGGAAATTCAGCAGGTGATTTTTATCACAAGGACTTGACCTTCATGAATGGAATTGGGAATCCTTATACCAGGGATTGAGAAAGTGAGTTCTGGCCTTTTTGGCTTTTTTTTTTTTTAATTGCTACTGTATCTTCTGCCATGTAAGGACACAGCAAAAATGCATCATCTTTGGAAGCAAAAACCAGGATCTCACCATACACCAAACCTACCAGTGTCCTTATTTTAGACTTCTAAACCTCCCAAATTGTGAGAAAAACATTTATATTGTCTACAAATTCCCCAGTCTCAGCTATTTTATCATTGCAGCACAAATGGGCTGAGGTAATGTTACATCAATAGCAAAAATTTTAGTTGCAGACGTTTTTACAATGAGCCTTAGAAAGGTGTTCCTTATAACCATAACTATTTAAGGGTAAAATGGATGATAAGTGATGAAATGATTCAATATCTGTTTGCTTAGAATGAGTATTAGGGCAGGGCGTGGTGGCGCACGCCTTTAATCCCAGCACTCGGGAGGCTGAGGTAGGAGGAGCCTTGTGAGTTCGAGGCCGGCTTGGGCTACAACGCTAGTGCAAGGCCAGCCTGAACTACACAGTGCGACCCCTGCCTCAAAAAACCAGGGCCGGGAGTTTGGCTCAGCAGCTTACGCGCCTGTCAGGCAGGCGCAAGGTTGTGAGTTCAATCCCTGGTGCCACAAAAAAAAAAAAAAAAAAGAATGAGTGTTAGCAAAACGTCTCTAAAGCAGGAGCCAAAAGTTCAAACACTTGCAGAGTCCCAAAGAGTAATACAATTATATAAAATAACAAAGTTTCATACTTTAAGAAATACAGAGGGCTGCAGTAAACTAGAGTATACATAAGTATGTCCCACATTAAAAGTATAACATCAGGATTCAGGTTCTATTTGGGGCTCTGGACAACTTGAAAGAAGTGTCATTTCTAACTTTACAATGCTAGAAAGAAAAACAATTGTAAGCATACACATTTTCATGATTCTTTGGAAAAGTGAGGTCACAGAGCGACAGACAGTCCCAAAGTCAAAGAAGAAATAAATTCCAGGAGGAATACGACTGTCTGTTAGAGTTGTAGAATTTCTTGCTTGTGTTTTCCAGATGATTGCTTATTAGTTAGTAAGCTCCTTCTCTTCAGATTACTGCATGGGCATTTAGCACCAGGAAGGCATATTTGATGCCTATTTAGACGTGTAACTCCTTGCTTTTTCTAATAGCAATGCCCAAGTAAGAGATATTAGCTCTGCCTTTTGAGCAGTGGTGCCTGGTAGAGGAGGTTTTGCTTCAGTGACCTGTTGTGAACTGACAACTGCATAACCCTGCCTTTTGATATTCTTCTTAGACAAAGCTACTTTTATCAGTGAACCACACCTCCTCAGGGTCTTAGAGGAGCAGGCCACTGATGTCCTGCCTGCTTGCGTAGGTCACAGAGATCACTTGTTCACAAGAATGAATAACTTCCAGGCCTGTAGGCAACAGAGAGAAAGAATTAAGAGTAGTTTCAGTTTTTACAGTAGCCTCAAGGATTTCTAAAAGCATGACCTGATATTCAGCAAGTAATTCCTCTGTAAACTACAAGTAACCTTTGGTCTCAAGAATTGCTCTGACATGATGGGGAGTCAGGACTTCTAGTTTCTGTCCTAAAATTAGTTTTGTAGCTTCCTCTGTTAGTTATTGTAGCTGCTATTACCTTCAGGCAGGGTGGCCAACCAGCAGCCACTCCACTTAATTTTTTGAAAAGTATGCCAAAGTGCAGAACTTTTATCCTAACCTTTGGGTTAAGAGACCCAAATCAGTTGCTCTCTTTTCTGATATGCAGAGGAAGAAAAACTTTCTTAAGTTACGTATTTTATTTTATTGTATTTTGGTACATTTTTTAAATGAAAAAAGAACAAAAAGGATGATACATAATTCAAAACAACAGAATAGGAGATTAACAATGGTTAATATACTGTGTATTGTTATCTTCAAAGTAACTGCTCAGATTGTAAGATTTAGGCATAAAAAATGATCAAACAATAAAGGTGCAAACTGTTCTTTTTAATGAACAAAGATTAGTAGTATGATTATCTATCATATTATATATCATTTTATATAATCTTTTCCTTCTTTCTTTTCTGCTTTCCCTCATCTCAGTTGTTCTTTCCTTTAGAGCAGTTTCTTCCCCCTTCACTGTCACAATATCTATTGTACATTTTGGATCCTATTTGCTCTTTCAACTTTTTACACTAGGGAGACAATATGCTTACACATGCAAATCTGAGTTATTTTACTTATGAGTATAGTCTCAAGTTGCATCCAATTAAATATAAGAGCCTTGAGAGCTGGGTGTGGTGGCACATGCCTTCAATCCCAGCACTCAGGAGGCTGAGGTAGGAGGAGCGTTGTGAGTTTGAGGCCAGCTTGGGCTACAACGCAAGTGCAAGGCCGGCCTGAGCTACACAGTGCGACCCTGCCTCAAAAAACCAGGGCTGGGAGTTTGGCTGAGTGGCTTACATGTCTGTCAGGCAGACGCGAGGTTGTGAGTTCATTCCCTGGTGCTGCAAAAAAAAAAAAAAAAAAAAAAAAAAAAAAGCCTTGAGTTTATCCTTCTTTATACTTGAGTAGTACTCTACTGTAAAAAAGTACTACATCTTTTTATTCACCCCATGGTTGACATACATTTGAATTGTTTCCAAGATTAATCTACTACAAATTGTGCTGCTATAAACATGGGTGCACATATATAACTGTGGTATGAGGTTTTCAGTTAGGTATTTTAATATGCCATGCAGCAGGATCTACCTGTTGGCTAGTTAGGTCAGGGAAACTTGGCATTAGTTCGAACAGGCAAAATTCATTTTGGCCTTTGTCAGAATTTGAGAATTGTCCTAAATTTTTTCAGTACATCTCCTTCTACTAAGGGAATAGGACACTGTGGGACAGTCAGAAATGTATGATTAATCCTTTGGCCTTCAAAGTGACACATCAGAGCAGGAGTAAAGAATCTCCAATGAAGGAGCCCTTCAACTCCAACTATGGCTATATGTCTAGAGGAAGGTTTTCTTGAGAAATTTAAACAGAACGGTGTAATTGAATTGGATTGCCTGTGGCATCCAGTGTTACCCAGGGCTCCTTAGAGGAGATGGTAATATCCATGGACAGGCATTATAGGTTTATTTGTAACACTTCATATCAGAAAACAAGGGTTTTGGTTGGCCTAGAACCTTTCTGGGAACAGGGACAGTTACCCCTCCAGTGTCATGAGCCAGGCACATTGGCTACCTACACTGATAGAGCCCAGGCAGTGGTGTGGTGTAGTTATTTGCACAGTGTCCAGACATCTTGCACTTAAAACAAGAACCTCAATTTTTCCTTAAATTATCTGGGTGAGTTTAAAACACTGCCAATTGTGACAGCTATAATTCTAGCTTTTCTCTTTTGACCTCTAGTCCTGACTGTTTAACTCAGAAAAGGTCATATCCAGCAATTGGATCATAGGTGTCTGGGTTCCATCTGAAGTTTCTTCATTAAACAGATGGCAGAGACCCTTATCCCCCTATTATTATAGATAGCTAAGTTAGGTGGAAATATTGTCAGCAATCAGACAGGTCTGGGCCCTTGAGACTTCAATGCAGAGGACAACTGTAGCTGGAGGTATATTCACTGAAGGCCAGACTTCAAGTAAAGAACTACTTACTTTTATACTTCCCCAAGGACTGAAAAGCAGTGATTGATATTCTAAGTAGGCATCCGTCACCTTGGGGTGGAGGACCAAACCTCCTTAACCCACCCCTTTCAGGAAAGTCCTTGTCTGCCTGTTTGCTTGCTATGTGACTTGTTTCCCCGTTTGATTCTCATTTAATCAATATTATTCAAGCAAGTATGCTATTGTGATTATTTTGGCTGACCATAGTTTTGTCCCACTGGACACCCATTCTATGATTTGTCATTGGATCTATATTAACTAAGTGACTATACTTGTGATCTTATTGATTGGTTATAATTCTGTCCCGCTTTAAGCGTGCTTCACCTCTTTGGTTTTGCTCAATGAAACACTCTTGAGAAGCAGGGTTGGTGGGCAACCCGCTTTCTGGGCCCCTTTCTGTCCCTCTCAGACAGAAGCTTTCTTTCTCTCAATAAATTCTTCCAACTCTTAACTTTTATCATTCATAGAATTCATTCCTTGATTTTAGAGAACAAAAACTCAGTGCTTTGGACATCTAGCAGGTTGGGAGTTTCATTCTCTGTCTTAGTTACTATTCTCTCATAGCTGAGACAAAATATTTGACACTCAACATGAAGGAAGGGAAGGTCTATTTAGCTTACAGTTTGTGAAGGTTTTAGTCCATGATTAGCTAGCTCCAAGGCAGGGTGTCATGGCAAAGGGACAACACCTCACGGTGGCAAAAAGCAGCAGGAACAAAAATGGAGAACACAGATAAGACTCTTTCTGTCCCTTATATGGTATGCAGGCTACTCACCCTGGTTGGATGTAACATTCACACCCATAATACCAGCATTGGACCATGAATCAATCATATACTCTAGAAGCCTGCCTCTATGACTGAGGCTTTTGGAGAACATCTAGACACAAACCATAACATTCCCCTCTACCATTGAGAGATAGGTGTGGGTATGAGGACATGATCATCAAATATATCTCTCTTCCTTGGGACTCACTTTAAATAACAAAGTTTCTGGGCTTTTTCTGAGGTACAGGTTCACAAAAACCTGAACGTAAGTTTGAAGCAAAAACCATTAAAAGAAATACAGTCTCATAGTTTACACTACCATTCCATAACCATCTCTCAACATTTCCTCATTCATACTGAACCCAAACCATGTTGTAATAGTGAATAAGCTGTTCCTTTTTTAAATCAGCAAGTTCAAACCTTTCCCAGTGATCAAGGATACAGCCTAGTGGTGTTGGTGGTGTCTGGGGGGATGGTTCACAAGATTTCCCATGATTCATCTTGGGGCCAATAGAGAGAGATGACTTGGTCTTGGTTCCTTAATATGGTGTCCCATCCAGAAGGAGGAGACCCAATTTGAGCCCACAAAGCATCCTTTGTGGAACTCAAGTATTCACTAGACAGATGTCTCTGTCTGAAATTATAGGATGATACCAACAGCTGTGTGGCCTAGTAATTTCTGCCATAATGAAAAGAAGAAATATGACAAAGTTGGTAGATTAAGCTGCAGAAATATGTGAAGGAGAATAATATGCTCAGAGCTTTGAACTCTAAGCTTAAACTCTTCACAAGGAATGTGGATATTTCAATAACTGTCTTATAGTAAGGCTACTTCCCATAATGATAGGGTAAATATTTCTAAAAATCAAACATATTATCCAATCCTATAGGTGGCTGAATTACAAATGCAGATTGAATTTCCATTTTTTTTTTGTTAGCACATGTTTGAAGTTAATGCAGTTTTCAATCATCTTGGAGAGTGGTTGCATGCATATATTACAGCTTAAATTTTAGTATTCTTCCCCTTCCTTCACCCTCCCTCCTATGACTTGGGTTGCCTTATCCACCTTTTCATACTTGCTAATATTATATGTCTTATTTGTTATAGCATGGTGTTTACATTAACTGGGGTTATTAGGTTCCTGTACAGGGCACATCTGTATTTGCCTCATTTCCCCTTCCCTTCCACTTCACTCCTCACCCTTGTTCCCTTGGACCACTTTCCTACTGCAAGAGAGTCATCCTTTGTCCCTTTCTATAAATCCTTTATCATTTTCTTTGTTTGTACTTTGCCTCACTCAAACGAGGGATATTATACAGCATTTAATCTTGTGCATCTGGTTAATTTCACTAAACACTACATTTTCTGGATGCATCCATTTTCCTACAAATGTCTCAAATGTGTCCTTCCTCTAGTCAAGTAGTATTGCATTCTGTTATATATAAATGCCACATTTTCTTTATCCAATCATCTATTGATAGGTATCCAGGAGGATTTAGTTATTATTATGCTTCTATAAACATTGGTATGCATGTATCATTGTAGTATGATGACTGAGCTTCTTTGGAGAAGACACCTAGCAGGGTGATAGCTGGGTCATAAGGAATTTCTAATTTCTATTCTATGAGAAATCTCCATCCTGATTTCCACAATGGTGGTACTAGTTTGCATTCCCACCAAAAATACAGGAGGGTTCCTTTTTCACATAGCCACAACAGCGTTTGTTATTGTTTGATTTCTGAATAATTGCCATTCTTTCCAGAGTAAGATGCAATCTTAGTATTGCATTTCTCTAATGGCCAGAGATCTTGAACATTTTTTTCATATATTTGTTGACTATTTATATTTCTTTCTCTGTGAAGTACGTGTTTATTTCTGGAGCCTATTTCTTCACTGGATCTTTCATTTTCAGTGGCTTAATATTGGGGAATCCTTCATATATTCTAGATACATCTTTTGTCTGAGGTGTATCTGGAAAAAATCTTTTCCCATTCTGTAGGTTTTCTCCTAACTCTCCTGATTGATTCATTTGAGTACAGAAGCTTTTACTCTTGACATTATTCCATTTGTAGATTCTTGCCACTATTTCTTGTGCAATTTATGTTCTGTTTAGAAAGTCCTTTCAATGCCTCTGTCTTCAAGTGTTTTACCTATTTTATCTTCCAGAAGGTTTAATGTTTATGTTTTAATGTTTAGATCTTTGATCAACTTTGATTTTAATTTAGTACATGGTGAGAAATAAGGGTCAGGTTTCTTTGTTCTATAAACAGATAACCAGTTTTTCCCAACACCACTTGTTGAATAAGCTTTCTTCCAAAATATTCTTTTGGCCCTTTTGTCAAAGATCAACTAGTTGAATATGTCTGAGGTGGTTTCTATAGCCTTGATTCAGTTCCATTGATACAGGTGTCTGTTTTTGTTCCAGTACCATGTTGGTTTTATCACTACTGCTTTGCGACATAGCTTGAAATCAAATATTACTATGCAGCCTGGTTTGTTCTTATTGTCCAAAATTACTATTTTGTATCTCTTTTGGTTTCTTACATTTGAAAATTTTTCTCATATAATTTCTGCTAGCATGTTAATGAATCAATCTGTGAAGTCATCTAGATTGGCCTTAGATTAGGCTTCTTGTAGTCATGTATTAGCTGCTTGATACTCATCTTTTGTTCTCATTTTCTTTCTGACTTCTTTGTGCTCTCTGTCTTTATCATAATTCACTATTTTGTCCTCAATATCAGACACTCTGATATTCACACGCAAGTCATTTCTGCAATGTATGAATTCTATAGTTTTTTATTCCAGGTATTTCTATCTGATAATTTTTTGAGAATTTCATGACATTATTGAATCTGTCATCCAAATTTTAAACTACTCTGGTTAGCTCATCCATTATTTTAACTATTTCCTCGAAATTCACTGTGGCTATATAGAGTATAATTGGTGTTAACCTTTGATTCATCTGAACTCCTCTATTTTATTTATGCAGTTGAGGAAATTTTCATAGGTTTCCATTATCTTTTATTTGTTTTTCCTCTCCCTTTGTGATCCCTTGCTCTGTCTTGGGGGGGTTGGGGCATTTGGGGATCTTCTATTTTCTTATTTTTCGGTAATCCTGCTCCTATCTATATAGGAGCATGATTGGACTATATATGTTATATAATACATCAATACAATAATATATAAATTGTATGTATTAATTATGTAGTATAAATTACATAATATGTTGCATATCATATAGTGCAATATATACAAGGTATGATATACAATAATATAATTGATATATGATAATCATATTATATTCTATATAACACATATCATGTTACATACTATATATTATATAAAGTATTATATTGTATTTTATATTTTATTGTATTAGATTATGTGTGTCCCCATCTTTTTCTCCTCCCTTTTTTGGGAACCAGAGAAGTGAAGGGAGAATTTGTGGCTTATATGGAGATTTTTAGTAGGATGTTGCCACTCCATGAATAATTTTCAGATTTTATTTACAGAGCTAGTATTTACCCTTCTATTATTTACCTTAAGTGACTTTGACTCTGTCCCTATGTTTCATCAAGAGAATTGCTGCAATTTATAACAGTATGATTCAATCTTACTGCACTTCTATAGAATAGTCCTTCCAGTTTCTCTTTCCCTCTTGGTCTATTCTCTCTGCACATCATGACTTTATTATTTGTTTTTGCTCAGCAGTGAGGTAGATGATGTGGGATGGGGAGAATGGGTGGTGTTTGGATGAGTCGTGTTAAGCACTAAGCAGGAGGTTTAAAAGGGAGACTAGTGGTAGATAAGAATACGTTGATGAGGGTTCCAATTTTATTGGAACACTTTGGGTTGAAGATTTAGCACTGAGAGCTTTCAGAGGATATTTTTTGGGGACAAGGATGAGATATAAGGGAAAGGAGGTTTGTTTGTTGTTGAGGAAAGCTATATGGTTCTCAGAACTTGCTTATAAAGAGGACAATAAACTAGGCAAGATACAGAAGAGCCAAAGACTTAGGATGGGGAAGATTGAAGAATTATACCAGTGAAGATAGGAGTGATTGTGAGGGGCTAAGGATGATAAATTTAAAAGCTTAGGAAGTAGATTTTATGTGTTTGTAAAAAGAATAAAGATGTATATCAACAATATCATCTTGGGGGTTTGAGGAAAAAAAAAAAAACTAGATGAAAAACTGAGACCAGCAAGAGAACCTAGACATCTATGAAATCAGAGCCCATGGGAAAAAAAAAATATATATATATACAAGAGTAAGAACCTATTATATTCATGAACCATAAAATAACACAAGTGGCTTCTTTGCCAGAATCTGAGTACTCACACCCCAGTTACTCCTCTGATTCCTCCACTGCAAACCTGGGGTGAACTCAGGCTCAGGACCTCTTTCTGCCAGGTTGCAGGCATTCTTAGAGTCTGATCCAGTCTGAATTTTTGAGTTAGGAGCTCTTGCCGTCCTTCTCCCTGGATGTCATGGTGGATTTGGCAGATAGGCTCACTGGCTCTAACTTTCCACTGAGTCAGGATTATTCCTATGTAACCAATTCAGCTGCAGCAGAAACAGGCCAATTCATTACAGTGTTAGCTATCAGGGTTAACTGAGAAATATCATACCATAAAGACTGTTTTGGGTCTCCCTTTAGCATTGGGAATGCAGCACCAATGTGAGTCTCCAATCATATGTAACTCAGGTGTTTGCAGGAACCGAGCTGGTGGTCACCTGTCTTTCAAACTGCTCTCCAGCTGCTGGCAGTCACGCATGACTGTCCCTCCCTCATCCACTCTAGGAATTTGGCAGTATGTAGCTGCCATGGGGTTGGTCTGGGACTGAGGTTCAAACACTCAGCCCTTCCCCACAATGGCGTCCTCACCACCTCCTGCTCTTCATGATTATACCCTGGGGCCCTTGTACTACAGACACTCACCAACTGTACCAATGGACGGCTGTTAGGGAAGCAGAGTCTCATGCTCTTCCCACTGTCTCCAATGTCATAAGGTTCTCCTGGTCCTAATACAGTTCTCTGTGAGTAAAGAAGTTATTAGTTTCACTGTGCCTCCCAGGGGCAGCCAGCCATCTGCAGCACTGTGATTTCTGCTCTGCAGTGTGGGCCACCTAGTCTGCAACATTTAATCCTATTTTCTACCTTGTTGGTCCCCTTGTTCCCTCTTATAGGTTCCTGTCCAGGTTGCTATCATCCAGACTTCAGACAGTTTGTTCTGGAGAAACTGAGCTGCTGACCATCACTGCTCTGCCAACTTCTCTGTGTGCTGAATTTCTCTCTCTCTCTCTCTCTCTCTCTCTCTCTCTCTCTCTCTCTCTCTCTCCCTTTCTCTCTTCCTCTCTCTGTCTCTCTCTCTCTCAACCAGGTATCTGTATGTAGCCCAGGCTGTCCTTGAACTCACTAACTCACTATATAGCTCAGGTTTATCATGAATTTACGTCAGTCCTCATGTCTCAGCCTCCTGAATGCTGAGATTTCTAGTGTGTGCCACTGTACCTGGTTTACAGTATCTCTTTCCTTAATGTTGCACTTGTATATTTCAGGAAGTTGGGAGAAGGACAGATTCTGAGGATATTGGAAACTTTTAATCTAAAAATTCTTCCAAGACCACATCCTTTTCAAATAGAAGCATCCTTTTAACTCCTCCTGGAGGAGGTTAGTTTACTTTCACCCAAAGAACCTGTAATGGTTCTTCCTGAGATAGCTATTTTACAAGGTTTCGTTGATATTCCTCATGATCTATTCCCACCAGCTCTTTTTGCCTCTTGACTCATAATTAAACTCAAGACCCAGTAGCCCTAGAAGGTAAAAACAAAGTATAACTTGTGATGATACTTGACATACCCCGAACCATGACTTTCCCAAACATCCAGGAAATGTGTGTAGGGATAAATTTTTGAGTACAGGATAAGGTGAAGGAAATAAAAAGTTTTAGGTATGCACATATAACTATATGTATGTATATGTATGCAAGTTAGATAACTATACTACTAATCCCCTGTTAGTTCACCAAAAAGAACAGTTTGTGCTGTCATTGTTTGATTGTTTGGTCATTTTTTATGCCTAGATCTTGTAACCTGAACTACTTCTAAGATAACAATATGCAATATTTAAATTAGTGTTAACTTCTTACTGTTTTATTTTTTTGAAATTCTGTATTATTTCTATCCTTTTTTCTGTTTTGCTTTTTCAAAATAAAAAAATTCTGAAAAAGTTGGATCAGGATACATTTATTGACAAGATTCATTCATCAGCAATCCTGAATTTAAAATCAAATGACTTTAACCATTTCGTTGGTTTGTTTAAAAAAAATGTGACCCCAAAACAATGATTTCCTTCACTAAATTAAACTGAAGTGCCAAATTGTTGGTATGTTATAGTGTGAGTTTCCCAAAGGTTTGGGGAGATTGTTCTATTTCCTGTGAATTTAGTGATCATTTAATGTAAGTATTTTTTCTTCCTGTGTACAATGTTTCATTTATAGCTAGTAATTGTATTATTCAATTTTAACATGTGTGGTAATTTTCTTTTCCATATATCTGCTTCTGAGAAGTACTTACTGAAATTTTTTGACCACGATAGTCAATTTATCTGTTTCTTTTTCTGATTATATTAGTTTACTTTTCATAAAAGTAATTCTCTATTGAAAAAATTCATACATTACTTTCTTTGTTTAAATTTGTAACTTGGTCTTTGGGCTTTCCCCAGACAAAATTTTACCCACAAAAAATTAATAAGTAAGAACTATTTTTTAGCATTCCCATATGTCTCTCAGTGCATGTAGAAGTAATTTCAAAAATTTCTGTTATAGTTGTCTCCTTCTAAGTTTTCCATTTTGACTTCAAGTCACCCAGACACCTTTGTCCTGTCTGTCTATAGTTATTGCCTCCAACATGGTTCAACCAAGTCTGCTCCCTCATCACCCTTTCCATCTCTTTCACTTTACTAAACACTGTAAACCACCCCAATTCACAATTCTTGCTCCAAACCATTTAATTTAAGGGACTATAGCACATAAATTTTGATGAAGAGAGACAGGTTGATTATGTTCAGAAAATGAAAGATTTTCATCTTCCTGAGAAGGTAATTAGAACATGCACATGCAACAGTATATTTTTCTTTTCAAATATTTTAATTAAAAATAAGATATTTTATGTTCAAAGAGGAGAGAGACAAAATTGCATTTTTCTGAGTGCCTAAAGATGCATATATAGCAACATGATGTCTATGTTTTGACTAAAGGTTCTAATCAGTATAGGGGATGTTGGAACATCTCTCTGGAAGGTACTCTGCACAGCCATCTGGAACTTTCACTTAATCCAGTTCTGATCTAAGATTGTGACAAGATCTAAATTGTTCTTGGAAGCTCAATGAATTTTAATCTTCTTTTTTTCATTGAATGATTTGTATGTTGACAATGCTTCCTCTGCACATTCATTTAGACATAGAAAATAATCCCATTTGAACAAAAATCACATAATGCCTTAGATGGAAGGGCATCCATCTAAAATCAGTAGTAGCAATTGTAATAGTCTCAGACTACCATAGGAAGGAAAAATAAGTAGTTTTAATATGTCATTTACTTTTATTTGTGTTTTAGGTCTCCATATCTCTTTTGATATTGTTATGCATAAATTTAGTCAATTCTTGGTTACTTCAGACATAAACTCAGTTCTGAAAATTCTCTCAATCTGTGACATCATCTAAATTCAAGACATCGGGGGTGAAATTTTCTGGACTATAATCATTTGCTTGGTCCACTTATACCTGCTGATTCCTATACCCAGGTTTATATAGTTAGTATGTTCCCTCTGTTAGCTTGCCTATCCCAGATGCCAATTTCATCATTGGTTCCTGTCTTTTGCATCCACTACATCCTAGGTAAGTGATGTCTTCCAGTCAGCCATTCCTCTCTCGTGTAATCAGGTCATTCCTTCTGTTTTGTTTTGTTCTTTTCTGTTGTTACTGGTAATGGGAATGAACCTAGGAGTTTTGCACTCAGCTTCATTTCTATCCCTTTTCTTATTCTTTTATTTTGAGAAAGGGTCTTATTCAGTTATTATGCTGTCTGAACTGGGCTTACATTTGCCATTTTGCCTCTGCTTCCCAGAGTGGTTTGATTAAGGGCATGAACCACCATGCCTGGCTACCTGTGCTTTCTTCATAGTTTATGGAAATTTAGAGATTCTCTGAGCCCTTCAAAAACCTACAAAATTTCACTGTAATCATTTAAGGCCTAATAATTCTGACTTTTAAAATCCATATAGCCAATTCTATTCTTTGTTCAGATATTATGCAAGTAAGGGGGTATTACCAAGGTTGCAGTTCCTCAAATGGCAAGCAGTTCACTGAGCTCTCTATGCACACTTGAGCCCCTAAGTTTAGCTGTTTTCATTGGCACATGCTGTCTGGCTTCCTGAAGAACTACTCCTAACTGAGGCAGGTTACAAAGCCCACAAAACATTTCATTCTTCAAAACACCCTTTCATTTGACCTGTTATTCATTTGAGTATTTTAAAGTTTAATGTATAGCAGCTATTGAACATAAGCTATTTTACTCTATTATATTCCTTACTCCAAATTCCCTCAGTGTAACTCCTGCCTGGAATTAGAGAGACAGAAGCAAAAAGAAAAATGTTCATAACAAGCAGACATCCATTTACATCACTGCAAATAAATGCTGGTTTTCCAGGTATGGCTGTTCTGTTAGTCTATTATGTGGGACACGTTTGAATAATTTAATCTTTTCGAGTGCTAATTTCTTCATCTCTATAAACTAAATTTGTTTCTTATTGTTATTCTGGG
>RJWM01013530.1:0-52821 GCA_004363535.1 Dasyprocta punctata
TCCTCCTCCTCTTTCTTCTCCTATGTCCCTACAGGCTGAGAATTGAAACTAAAGCCTCCTGCATGCTAGGCAACTGCTCTACTACTAAGTTTCCCCTCAACTAATTGTTCTTAAAACCAGCATGTCAACCTCTTCAAAATCTCTGGTTCAGTTGCATAGACTTTTAAAAAATTAATTTGACAATTTTTAGATTATATTCCATATTGAACATTCTTGGGCATAAATGTAACACATATCTTCAATTATTCTGGTCTTTTATGCCTTCAAGAATATTTTGTCATTTTCTTCATAATTATTTTCCTCATCTCTTATTAAATATTATTACATAAATTATATCTTTTTCTTTTGTGAATGACTTTTCTTTTTATCACATTATTGATGGCATATAGAAATACAATTACAAAACTGCTGAATTCCTTCAACAGTTTTTATTAAACTGATTTATTAATAAATACTTTTAGATTTTTATGTCAGTTAATATTGTCTGGTAAAACATGAATTTTGTTTCTTTCTTGTCATGCTGCATTCAATTGGGTTTATTTTTTTCTTCCTTCTTGCTTTATTTGATAAGGATTCCAAGATAATGTTGACAAGAAGACATGATAATTGGACTAATTTTGTCAACTTTAAATGAAATATTGCTGAGGTTCCATCAAGACTATAAGTTTACTAAAGGTTTGCATATTTATCAGAAATTTTGAAAATACTTACATCCTGATTTTGCCAGCAGTTTATATAACAATAGCCAAAGTTACATATAATTTAACCTCACCTGTCACATACCTTTCAAAGTCTGAAATAATGAACACACATTGAAGTGTAAGAGCACCCAAGTTATGCTATCATGACAGAAATTTCTTTCTCTCTGAGTTCTTTTATGTTGCTTTTGGTTGCTTGATAGCTGTTAGTGTACCAATAAAGTTATTTCTCAAGGAAAATGAATTCAACTGTAGTGTGTAGAGAGGGCCTTATTGGTCCATTTCTTCAATTTATCTAATCAAACACCATCTGCCAGGTAAATGTAAATCTCCTCCCACCACATCTTGATACCAAGTTCAGTGTGTGACTTGCTTTGGGTCTAATAGAAGTGTCATGACCAGTGCTCCTCTGCCTTTGCATGAGGCCATTGCTGAGCAACCCCACCAAAAACCAAAATGAGATGTAAGGCAAAAAGCTGAGTCATCCTTGTGGTTCTAGCTGTGGCCCTCACAGATCACTTGCCAGTCAGCCAACCCAAGGCATGTGAGCCAGAGTGGAATCTAGCTACCAACCAGCCCACATTTGCAGCAATAAGTGATTGCTTTCTCTGGGTTTGTGGTTTCCTACACAGCATTACTGTAGTGATAAATAACTGCTAGATAATGATCACAGTGCTAGAGAGATATATTTATGCCTTTGACATTTTGTTTAAAAAATTAAATATATCGAGATACACAAAGTCACTCATATATTTCAAGGTGAAAATACTAATATCCTATTTCTGAAAGAAACCAAATTCTGCTGGACAATCTGTTTTGGAATTATAACATTATTGACTTTAAAATTTTTCAGTCAAGCCCTTAGTATGATCTAGATGTTATGTATTCTAACAAACCCATAAATAAATAGTTCCATTACTGAATTCCAGGATGAAAATAGTATTCATTTTCCTGATTTGGTTTTAATTATCTTTGTTTTGAATAATATTATGTTTATCACTTGGTCAAATGTTTTAACATCCAGCAAAACATAAAAATTTCAAATGAGCAAGAGGAATTGAGACCAAGAAGCAAAAATAAGTGTACCAGCTACTTAATAATGCTAGCAAAGAGACATTTTGAAAAAAGACTTTATAAAAATTTCTTGCCATATGTACTAGTACTTTGGTGTTAAATATCTATATTTATAATAGAAAATACATGAATCCTGTATTTGGTAGGAGGAAATACCCATATGTGTTGATACTGCATACATGAGGCTAATTTTTAGAAGACAAAGTTGATAAAGATTATGGAAACACGATGAATGCATGAAAACTATGGTTGAGGCATGTGAAGTCCACATTCAGATTACATTCCAAGAACTTTTGTGATGATAGTAAAATATAAAGTGGAGTCAGGGTCCCTCAAATGCTGAGAAATCATTGTGAACTGCAGTGCACCAGGTGATCATCCTCCCTAAGTCTCTCAGTTGGTTCCCTCAAGCAATATTTGACATACTTGAGGAAGTGTTTTGGCAAAAAGTACAGAATAATTACAGTGGTGACGATATTCATGTCACCTTAGTGCACCTGCCTGGTGACCCTATTCAAGATGGGTCTGGCTGTTTTTATCGTCTCAGAAGACTTTGCTGCAGTTAAGTGGCAAATCCCATTGACCACACAGCAGAGCTACAATGAATACTCAAGCAAAACTGTGGAGGAAACCAACAACAATTACCTGTAATCCTTTAAATCCTTTTCAGAAGTAGGGCCATTCAAATACATTCCTGAAGAATTTTGCAGTTCTGATGGTTTGCAAAAAATACAAAATGACTGTTTATAATTTTACACGTTTGTCACACTTCATCCATAAAATTGCACTTTAGATATACAAAATGCCGTCATTGAATAAGCCTTCCCATGTCCTATGGATATCTGAAATCAGTATTTCATTAGTTAGAGAAAGACTTTCTGTACATCAAGAAATTGGACCGTATCTCCCAACTCCTTTGCCCAGGGCTTATGTCATGATTACTCTATATTAGTAAGTACTCTATATTAGTAAGTATATGTAAGTACACTACATTAGTTCAAGGCTTTTTTTTTTCTTTTTATAAACTATTAGTCTTCTGATGTCTTCTAGTAAAAGAAAGTGTTGTTGGCAAAATTGCAATTCACCTTTACCTTCTCTGTGTCTGCATGGGAAATGCATACATCATTTACAAATAACTCATCTACAAATAATGTATTAGAGTGTATCTATGGGGCTTTCAAAGCCTGATGTTATATCTGTACTATCAGCTGCTGTAACAAGGGATAGATCACACTATTCTAAGCCTCAAAGGTGCCCATCACAGAGACAATCTGTGTACGAGTGCATTGGGTGCATGAGTGCATTTGCAACTGCACATGTGGATAAGTTGATTCATTCAACTGAATTTATCAAGTTTTTGAATATACCAATTGTGCTGAATGACAATGGAATACACGTTAGGGCTTTTACTCTTCTGACTTTTTAAACAACAAGGATAGGAAATCATTATGCTGAGTTAGTCCAAAACCACAAGAACAGGAAGAAAAAAAACAGAGGCTGTAAACTGGGCATGGTGGTGCATGTCTGTAATCCCAGTACTCAAGAGGCTGAGGCAGGAGTATTGTTGTGAGTTTAAAACCAGCCTGGGCTACAAAGTGAGCTCAACGCCAGCCTGAACAACATAGCGAGACTTTGTCTAAAAAACAAACAAACAAACAAAGGAAATGGGTTGAGAAACACATTTCCGTCAAATCACTATGTGTTTGTAGTTTCTACTTGATCATTCTCAGGAAATGAGAGAATCCGAGGTTGGAGAGCACTCTGTGCAGGGGGATGGAGTTGTGTCAGAAGATTTCGTTTGTTCACTGTAGATTTTGTTTTCCTTTTTCACTATCTTTGTCTCTGTTTTGTTTTGGTTTTTAGAGTCAGGATTCTGAAGTTGCAGGGAAATAAAAAATAAAAAGCTTACCAGAGAGACCTTCAAATCTGCACCAGAATCTCTGACACTAGTTCACTTTGAGCTGAGTCTGTGACAAATTAGCATTATTCATATTTCAGGGTCAATCACCAGACCCATTCTGGACCAGATCCTGGTGGTCCTGAGCATAATTAAATTAGCTGCAGAGGACAGGAATGTGGTCCATGCCTGGTGACCCTGTGGTAATGTTTATTTAATTTCTCTTATTACTAAAGAAGGTTTACCACACACCAGTTCCAAAGTATGACACCAATAATTTCGCAGGTGTGTGCCAATCACAGATATGTGCCAATCTATTCTTGACCACTTTTCTACTAAGTCTTAGTAAAAATATTTTTCTTCTGACCATTTTAACCCACCCACAACTTAAAAATATTAAACATTATTACCTTTATTTTTACTTTAAGTTGCCTGGCAATTCTAATTTTAATGGTTCCACTCTTTAAAAAAAGAACAAGGAATCCAATATTATGAGAGAGAAAGAAAGAGACAGAGAAAGACAGAGAAGGCAGACAGAGGGAGAGAATACTGTGTGTTAGTATCCAAAACTCTTCTTTTGACAAGTCATTGCCCAAAAGATAAGAAACAAATCTAACTAATTTATTATTAATCTTTTAAGTTCTTAGTGCTGTCCAAAATGATTAAGACAATTTATAGATTAGTAATAAAATATTTCCATATTTATTCTCCTAATATTCTAAGTAAATTATGATTTAGCAAAAGAGCTCAGACTGTACATACTAATTTTTGTAGTTAAATATTTATAATATTTACCACTAATTATATTCTATAGGAAAAAGAAAAGAGAAGATGTAAAATGCTGAAATATTAATAGTGGGCCATTACTCAATCCAAGCAAATATAAGGAAAATATAATGACAGTCACATATAAAATCTTCATATTTTAAGAGTAGAATAAATTTTAGTATTATATTTTATGTGATCCAATAAATCCAAAATAATCATTGTGACATATAAAAATATTGAGATATTTTAAATCATTTTATAGACTTCAAAATCCATTCTGCATTTTATATTTACAGCACACCTCAATTTTAATACCAAACTTTCATTAAAAATACCTACTCAATTTTAATAAAATATAAAGTTGAAATAATAGATCTCCATGTTCAAGTTGTGCTAGAATTCCTTAAAATTTTCGAACAACTAAATTAAGTACCAAAAGCATATATTTCTCTAATATATGCATCAAAAATGATCAAATCGGTATGTTTTCAAATACATCCACCTCAGGAGTGTATCTGTCCAAATTAAGTTACTTCATCAACTATTCTGTGAACAGTTCCATAAGCTGTCAATAATTCATAGCATTAACACAGGAGTACTGATTTCAACAATTGTAACCATGAGACTTTTCATCAATTCTGCTTCATATATCTGAATACAAAAATTTTCTGTACACATTGCACAGAAAAATGAAACAACAAGAGTAATATCAGTCTCATATCTTAAAATTCCCGTAAATATGGGTCCTTTTAAACCTAACATAATTAAAACACTGGCAATTATGACTGAAAGTAATTTTTTTATATCTTGCTGAAATTTTCTTTGCTGGATGCAAGATTCTAAACAACTGGGTCATGAGTTTGATTTGATTTTAACCACCTCACCTCATTCACCATTTTAAAATAATTTTCTTTTTTTCTCATTTTTTTGTTTGCTTGGTTGACTGGTTGGTTGGTTCATGAGTCCTAGCCTATTTGTAGCTGGCCAAAGTAATAAACTTAGAATATGTTAAAAGTTATTTTAAAACTATTAGAGGGACATCTACTTTTGATTTTAGATGAATGACTTTAATAATTTTCTTTTGACTATTAAAATGAAGCTTACTAAATTCATTGTAACTTGAAAACAATAAAATGCCTCTTACTATTACCAACCCTACATTTAACACTTTTGTACACAATAAACTACCTGTTTCTTTTACTATAATGCCACCTATTATAATTGCCAATCTTCACAAAGTTTGTACTAAATTTTTCTAGGCTCATTTTTTATTTTTAAATTTTTAGATTAACTTTAATGGGTTTATGAAATATAAAATTATATGCACTAATGAGGTATATGATATTTTCCTACTGTTTTTGGCATAGTACTCTTTTTTATTTTTCTATTAGCCTACTAGATCCTGCATCAATACTCTGCTTTCTTTTAAATTTAAAATTTTGTCTATTTTTATAGAAATTAGGTTAATAGCCAGTAGCTAAAATTTATTACCCATTCATTCTTATTCTAAATCAAAATATCCAAATGCTTATACTATTCTTTGACCAAAATGCAGACATATTTGAAAATTGTATTCTTTTAGATTTTATTCCTAAAATGTTGAACAACTCAATTTATAATTAGTAAGTAACTACAATATTGGGTAAATCTTACTCATAAAATGACTGCTTTTAAGAAGACTAGGAAAGAAAGCATAAGTTCTGTTATTAACTATCTTTCTGGGTTGGGCAGACAACTGTCACCACTTTATGTTGTTCTCAAAATAATTGTTTTAACAATGTCGCAGTACTGTTGTGCTGTGGTTCCACATTTGAGCACTTGTTTAATAGTCTGACAAAATGTAAGTTGCAGTGAGACTGTTAATCTTTTGCTTGGAAGAAATGGCTATTTTTAGTTCTATCTCCTCTCTCCTGTGCCACCTATGTTTCCAGTACTTGTCATCTGGGTCATAATTCCTGTACCATGTTTTGTTTTGTTTTGTTTTGTTTTGCTTTCATTTTATGGTGAAAAGCCCAGAATATGATGTAAGGAAATAGTTTTTAACTTAAAGATAGTGATGTACAGGCTCCAGAGGGGTTCAGGGAGAATTAAAGAAGGAAATGGAGGAAAAAAGTACTAAATGTTAATAATACAGTGAAAGTTACAATTCCCTGGGTGAAAATGTCACCTGTTCATGGCTGTCGTATCCCCATGCTTGTATGATTTTAGGTTCTTCAGTGGCACCTGTTCCTAAACCAAGATGCCACAGGTATGTAGTAATTCGCTGTGGCCCTGAGCTCAGGCTTCATCAAATATGTTAGTCAGTTTTCCACTGCAATGGCAGAATACCCTAGAAAAGGAGGGAAAATTTGTTTGGGCTCAGTTTTTGGAGTTTCAGTTCATGCAATTTGAGTGCATTCTTTTGGGCCTGGAGCACAGGGAAGCATAATGGTGGAAATGCGCAGCAGAGGAAAGCAGCTCACCTCCAGAAGCTAAGAAACAGGGAGACAGAAAGGACAGGCAGACAGGGAGAGGTAAGGAGGGCCCAGGAACAAAATGAGCTCATCCAGGTCATGGTCCCAGTGAAATGCTGCACTTCACCTCCTCAAACTTCTACCACTTCCCAACAGCCCACTAAGCTATGAATCCATAAATGAATTAAGGGCCCAGTCTCTCAAAATTGATGCATCGAGGATCAAGTTTTCAACACATGAAATGTGGGGAGAGATTTATGATTGAAACCATAATATCAAGAGGTGAGAAATCATCTGGTCACCTAAACATTTTGCTGCCAGTGCTAATGTGGAGAACCGAAAGTCATATCAATTTGCGGAATTGATATAGACCTATAATGTGGTGTTATGCAAAACATGGACAATGTTAGGTAAGTGATATTTGAAAAGGAAAAGGTATAACCTTTAAACTTTTTAAGACATAAATTTGACTTTAACAAAGGGAGCAAAATTCCCAAGTCGAACGAGTTGAATTGGGTATCACTGAACCTAGTAGTTGAATTTATCAAGGAGAAATCTTAGATTAAATTTAAAATTTTCTCTACATTTACTTGTGCTGATAATATATAAATTTAGGTAGATGGCAACTCAACTGCCAAGGGAAGAGAGATAGTTTTTTTTTAATTATTTCTTAATGCAAAGCAGAGCTCAGGATCCAACAAAGTAAAAAGAAGAAATTTCAAAAAACAAGCAAATGCAGGGACAATAATAACAGTTAAAGCTTACTGAGTGATACTGCACTATCCTATGAGTTTTACAGATAATGTATCATGTGCTTCTCCCATTAACCCCTGTGGCTGGTATTTCTTCTTATTCTTCCTACTTTTCCAAGAAGGAAAGCAAATTTAAGTAACGTTTCCATGGTCACTCTGTAAATTCAGAATTCTGCCTAGAAACTTGTTGCTCAGTGCTAAAATTTAGGCAGAAGATTTATACTTACAAATCACTGAGTAATGGAGTCAAGTATGATTACTAATTGAGAGAAAAGAAACTAACTTACCTAGTTTTCATGGCAAAATAATTTAGCTTACTTTCTATTGTCTTTTATTCTTAGTCTTCTAGTGTGATTTAGTGTCACTTCCTATTGGAGGACCACCACAATTGCTCTGAAGCAAAGAATTTTCAAAATCTATTAGCATTATCGAGTACATTTCAGGCACTGTGCTCCATACTGGCGAAGCAAACTGATTACTCTTGACCTTCCCTTCTGAGTAACATTTAAGCTAGGCAAGAGGGCACTTCCTCAGAAAAGATCTCTGTCACAAAGGAAAGAGCAATCAATTTAATTTGGGGAGGAGACGGTGTTTTAGAGAAGTTAGTTTGAGAAGCCATGGAAGGGTGACCAGAGGGTAATGAGGACAAAGGTAACAGAAAGCAGATTCTAGGTAGTTAGAGGAGCATGGTCATGTCAGACAGACACATAGTAGCATCAAAGGATTGAGAACGTAAGGCCAAGATGTGGGCCCCATGAGATGAAGGCTTAGAGGGTGTCTGATGGAAAATAAGGTATAAGAAATGATAAAGGTTGAGATAATCAGAATTTGTGACTGGAACCATGTTGCTGAAGGCATAATCTATACTGCTATAAGACTCAGGGAAGAAAACACCTGTAGAAGAAATTTAAGAAAGAAAATATTCCAAAATACCAGGAGATATTCCTCAAGACTTTGAATTAACTTTGAAGAAACTGGAAATACGAACACACTACAAGACTAAGGGAAGAAAACACCTGTAGAAGAAATTTAAGAAAGGTGAAGATATTCTAAAATACCAGGAGATATATAAAATACCAGGAGATATTCCTCAAGAGTTTGCATTAACTTTGAAGAAACTAGAAATACGAACTGTGCATTAAATCAAAAGATCCTCCCAGAATTCAAATTTATCTTTACCATTACAAATTGGGTGAACTAAAATAGTCAGTAAAATTAACATTCAAAGCCACTGTAAAGAAATGCATTTACATTCTGCCATATGCCATATGAGATCTAAATTTTGAAAGACGGACAGGCTTCATACACTGATCAACATTTTTTTCAAATAATTACCCAATTACTTCACAAATTATATACTTGCTACAAGTTGTGCTATTTTAAGATATTTACAGCACTTTTCTTTCTGGTAGGTTTAGAAAAACTCTATACTGATTTCATGTGACTGAACACTGTATTTGCAAGATTTTAATTTAATTCATTAAGTACTGCTTGGAACTTATTGTATATTTTGTTCTTGACACATTTTATGGGTGTGAATACACTAGTCTTCCTCTCACACACACACATACACACACACACTCATACACAAACCTCAAATGATACTCCTATTTTTCGATAAATAAATTTTAAGTCATTCTACCTTAAAGAAATTAAACTCTTGTTACCATGGGAATTGATTTTAGTCTTTCTTACTAAATATTTTAAACAAGAAAATAAACATTAATGGAATAGTGAAATTTCTTATTTTGATACAGACACAGACACTGGCAATTTGTTAATCACTTTCACATTTCAATGCATTTCAGTCAAAAGATGATTTGTAACCCTGATGTGTACCTAACTCTCAGATCTCAGTTTGAGGCTAAATCATCACTTGAACACATTAAGAACTAGGTCTGCCACAAAGCAAGGAGATCTTGCAAAATCTAATCTAGGTAGCTTGAAACGTTTAAAACGCAACAATAGGTTGAAGTTTCTTTCACCTAACATTCAGCTACTGAAATAATTAAAAACAATACTGCTTTAAGTGTCAATCACCTTCAGCTAGCTACAGTATCAGCGTATGTTTTAAAAGCAGGTTTGTTTTACCTAAAGGGGAGCGGACTGCTGTTTCTGTAGTTTTGGAAATTTGTTCGAATGTGAATGTGTGTGTAAGAGAGAGGATCAGAGCAGAAGAGGCAGCCACGCTGGCATCTTGGGGCCAATAAACTTTAGACAAGAAAATTGAAAATGACTAGTGTGTATACTTATAATTTCTTTTCTCGCCTGAAACGTCACTAATTGCAAGATAATTCAGCTTCCATTAAGACAGCTTTTTGACACAATAGGATCCAGTCTTACATTAAATGTGTGCACTGTTTGCTTGCATTATCCAAAGATCAGAAATCCTGAAACACGAAACATGACAATAGGGTCGAGAAATTTTAATTTCTGCAAAGGCAGGAACGGGTTCCTTAGGGACTGTGAGCGTGTGCACGGCCGCGTCCTGGTGTGTGTGGGCCAGCTGGGCACACAGGCAGCAGGGGACAAGGGAACTGGAGACGGATTGTTCGCTGGCCCGATGTGCACACCCCCATCTCGTCTCAGAGTCGCTGGCTCTCTTCAGCTGCGATGCCTCCAAGCGTTGAACTGCAGAGCCCAAAAAAAGACAAATGCTCGCCCCCACACCTGTACTCTCACAGTTTAAAACACTCGTCATCTGAAATATAGTTTTAAAAAAAAAATTCTAAGTACAGATGAAAATCTGTTACTAATGTCAAGAGGGGAGGCAGCGGGTCCAAGCGCAGCGCTGTCTAATTGAAATTGTGGGTGCAGAGAGCAAGAAGCCGACCGGCAAGGGCCAGCTTTGAAGGCCTGGTCTCTGCGTGCCGCTGTTCTGCTTCCCGGGGTTGCTACCGAGCTCTTGTCCATGTCGAGTGCTTGGTGCTGTAGTGTCCTCTAAAATACTTGTTTATCTAAAACCAAGAAAAGGCAGATGGTTGGGAAAAGACAAAAAGAGAATCATATAAGCCTCTTCTTCAAGTTTTTTTGTTTGCTGACCACAGAAAGCTGGGTAGATTTTCTCCCCTAAAATACCCTGCAAGTGCTGTACTTTCAAAGCTCGGGGCCGGGGTATTTCCAGAATGAAGGTAGTCCACTTCGTCCGCTGGCCGCAGAGTCATGGGTGGACAGTTTACCCTGCAAACCCGAAGAAATTCTAAGTACCTGTGTGGCTTATGCACCCTGCTACCTAGAGGCCTGCCTTGCGGTGGGGGGGTTATATGCACCTCGACTGTCTTCTGCCTTTGGAGAAACGAGAAGCACAGAGCGGCACCTGTCCAGGGGGAAGGCTCCTGCTGAGTCCAAGGAAGGCTTATTTGGTTTTGACAATATAGTAATGTGAATAGAACTCATTCCTAAAATATATATATATATATTTTTTTAAAGTTGAACTTCAGCAAATGATGTTTATAAAAAATAAAATCTTGAATATAAAGAATGGCAAGCAAATTGTTAGAAATTGTGAACATGTAAATGCTTACTGTTATATTTTTACAGATATGCACACATTTTTTCTTTCTCTTTTTTTTTTTTTTTTTGGTATTGGGGATCACACTTACCACCTTGCTCTTGCCAAGCAGGTGCTTGTGCCACTGAGCAATGTCCCCAGCCCCATGCCCCCTTTTTTCAGGTCTTTCTCTCTCTCTTTCCCTCTCTCTGTGTCCTCTAGGACTGGCCACCTCTGTGTCCAGAGTAGAGACTTAATAAACTGCTAACGATTTATGCTTATCCATTCAGTTTCAGTGAATTACTAGTATGTGCTGGGAAGTGCCACTCTAGGATACCAAGATGCAAAAAATGTAGATTAGTTTCTAAGGAGCTGTCCATTTAGGAGAATGAATAGCATATATTAAGACATAGGTGAACATAAGACATAAAATAATAAGAGAAACTGAAAAGAGGAAAATGTTACCATAGAGGTATAGACAAAATTCAATTAGATGTTCAAAGGGAGAAGTTGGAGAAATGGAAAAGACCCATGAAGGAAGTGGAGGCTAATGGGTATTGTACAAAAAAAGAAAATTCAGCCACTTATATAGTATTATTTTGGAAACAAATGCCATATGACAAGGAAAGGAATTTCATTTGAAAGGAATTATGCTTCCTGCAATACTGGAACATATGACTATCTAAAAATATTTCAGATGCTTTCTTTGTGTTCATCTATAGGCTATTGTCTGTCTTATAAATTTATGCTTTTCCAAGCAACGCTGCTCACACATATGTAAATTGTAAACTTTTATTCATTTGTGTGTTGTTTAATAAGCAATAACAAAATAACTACTCTTTACAGTGTACTAAACTATTTAAAAACCAAATAACTATTTCATTACAGTGCACTAAAAACAGAGGAAAATTATTAAAAGTAAATGAGACACAACCCAGTTTCTCAAGGCATTAGCAAGTTCTTTTATTGAGTGTCCATACATGCAACCATCCATTATGAAGGTAGATGCTGCTAATTGTAAACATCCACTTAGTCGTACACCTTTTTAAGTGGAAATCTGCCTATGCAAGACTTGCCAATTTTTATCCCAGTTAAAATACAGATGATCTCTACCTCAACAATACAACTGGTTTCTAACATTAGTAAAAACCCTTCAGGGTCAATCCACTGACATTACAAAGCTAGGGCTTCATCATTTCTCCAACTTTTATCTAAGATCAAGTGTAAAGTTAGAGCTTCCTTCCTACAAATAATTTATTACTAAAGTCATTCATGACTGTAATTAAGATGAAATTCAAATGCCTTTGGTAAACTCATACGAAGTATATGTCTGGAAACTGTAATAGAAGTCACATTGTAAATATACCTATTTTTGCACTTGTTACTGAGGCTATTTTTAATTAAGTAAGGGAGATGATATAAGAATGGTACTGTTTAAGACATAAACACATGGCTTTCTCAGGAGATCAAATACACTTAGACCATTTTATGGATTTTGATTTTTTTACTCTTTCTAGAAAGCTCTTTAGTTTCTTACATTGTTTCATTTCATCATGTATATTATCTATGTGGCAAATATTTGTGACCTAGTCTTTATATTTGAACTTCACCTTTAAATTCTAGACAAATAGACAGTGGGAAAGCCTCTGAATAACACTAAATATAAAAACAAACAGGACTGATTAGAGTGAAATGTAAAATCCAGAGATAATTTAAGTCAAAATGTATACATTAGCAGAGAAAAACAAGGTAGAGATAAAAGATGAGAATAATTAGAAACTGCGTAGTTCACAGTAAGTTAAACATCCCATTGTTGCCTAAACAAAGATAACCAGAGATCTGTGTATTTCCAAATTTTTCTGTGTGACATATCCCTGCTAAGGCTAACTTACTGAGACCTATTAATGTCATTTTTTCCTTTGCATTTGTACAACAAATGACATTGTCCTCTTGTTATCACAAGCTTATGACTATACATTGCAGGCACTTTTTCTGCTGCCATTCACAGTCATAATTTATTCATCCAAAGGTGTATGCTGGCCAACACCGGACAAGGTTGTTCGCTTTATGAAAGAAATAATTCCTGAGGAAGAATCTTTTCCTCTTTGATGCTATTATAGCACTGGCTCGGTTATTAATCTGCTAAGGTGATCATATCCTACTTCAAATGCCTTCTTATCCACATGCAAATGAATCACATAAGGAACTACATTCATGTACTTGATTATTGGGTTTATTTCATTGTTACTTTTGAAAGAATATGGGGATCTGAATATGTAAATTGAGGCTATAAATGAAAGTCTGTCATTGCAATCTTCATTCTCCTGCATTCACTGCTATTCCCCCTAAGCTATTTTGCAGCTCACTAGTTGCACAGTTTTAGTTTCCATTGAAACAGGTCTGACACTTCAACAAAACACAAATTGTGCCTGAAACTGGGACTATTAGAATTCTACAGTGGCATCCAGAAGTCAGCAAAGGCACTGTAGAAGACCCATGAAGAACAAAAAATAAAAACACGTGACATGTGATGCTCCCCTCATTGTGGTGTATCTAATTTTCAAGCTCCGGAAGTCAGTTTCATATAGTTTTCTCAAGATATAACTTACAACACCAAGGTTAGCACAAGCTAGTGGCATGTTACTTTGAAAGATTTCCTTAGGAGCAGAAATGTTCTCAATGACAAATACAGTTATCATCACAATAATCAGAATTTTCTGCTACATGGAAGGTGTCTACAACATGACTTAGCAAGTAAACGAATAACAAATATTTGCATCCTCTGGAAGTTATCAGCTGTAAAAGTCAACCTAAAGAAAGATTCCCTTTCAACCACGTATTTCATATTGATTGGGGAAGTAGCAGATTTTGCTTCTAAAAGAGAAGGAAAAAAAACAATAGGCAAAGACTCAAAAGAAAGAAAAGAAGTTTAGTGTCCTTACAAAGCAACCACTTTATAAAGAATCATTACTGATACCACCAATGGTAACATTCCTCAGATAGTCAAATGGCTCCCTGGAGTACATAATCAATTCACAACAGCCAATGAGCCTTGCTGTCTACGTGAGCAAGGAGACATTTCATCACATTCCTGCTTCTTCCTTCAAATATGATTATTTGAGCTCTCAGAGTGACTTCACTCAGTTGGACAGAATTTGCCAACTTGAGTATTGGCCACACAGAAAAAGAGTACTAATATGTTCGGTTTTCATTCCAAAGGGACATGAGTAAAGAAATTGATCTCTTTAGCCAGTCAAATTAATTATGCTGAAAGAGAAAGACTAGACTCCACAATAGCTTATCAGCTTGGCTCAGCATAAGACTAAGCCTGCAAAGGTGTGTGAGTGGTCTCCCCTTACTCTGGCCTGTGCTTTTCAACAACAAAAGCTAGGGAGGGATGAGAGTTGAGATACGGAAACTTGATAAAATACACATTTGTAAACATCTCCCTTCAGTATTACTGTTTAGTGTTCCATGTGGAGCAGATAAAAGAAGCATTGGCACATGGAGATAAACAATAAATAACCTGAAAATTTACATGCAAAAAGGGACCTGGTTGCACAGTAAGGATAGTCACTTTACCAAGATTCAAAGTCTGCTCTATTTAACAGCTAGAAAAATAGCCTGCATTCCAACTGAGATGAATTCAAGATAGGAAAATTGTGGCTGGAAGTTATATTATCCCTGCTAGTCTTTTGCAAGTCTATTAGGTTCTGAATATTTCTTATACTGTTAATTATCTTCTATACCTACCATACTACTGAAAACTTAGATATGATTTGGGAGATTGTTCAGTAAAGTAACTGTTCATTCTCAACAGGCTGGTCTTGCAATGCATTTCTGAATAAATATATGTTGTAAAATGTCTTTTCCCATATCCCTCAGCTCATCCTTGTCACGTCAAACAGTCTTCTGTCTGCTGGGGTCTTCGCTATAGAAGCACAATACCAATTAGTTGATTATATTTACCCAAACCTATTCAACAGTAAGCTTATCACTTTAAACTATAGAAAAGAACTCAAGCAGTACAATTAAAAGAGAAGAAACAAATGGATTTGGTTCTTTGAATTGCAATCAACTCGTTTTTCTACACCACGTAATCAAAAGGAATTAATACTAAATCCCCATGCCCTACCACACATTATTTTCAGTGTAGGTGTAGAACAGGCACATTATGTTGGTTGAACAGAAGCAGAGAGCCGTAATACCGTCATCTAAAAATAGACTATGTCCTAGCTTCAAAGTGCATATGCAAAGATACACTGGCATTTTGGGTAACTACTATTATACTGTTCCATGTAACTAACTCAATGCAAAAGCTTTCCCAATCTAATTGCCATTCTTAAAGTCTATATGATAATGTGTTTTTGAAAGCTAATATCAATGTGAAGTTTTCTTGTTTTCCAGAACGTTTATAAGTATGTATGTTTTTTGAAAATAAAAATTTATCCTTTTTGGTGATATTTGGGTATTTGAAATCTTTCCAGATCTCCTGATATTTTACAGATACATTATCACCATAAACATTACTTGCTGGTAAATAAGAAGGGAGCTGAGAAAAAAGACGCCAAGTAAAACTATGGAAAAATAAACAGAGTAATTGAGTTGAGTCAGGCTAGAATAAAATGATAACAACTCCCTGGAAATATTTACGGCTATTCTAATGAGTTAATAGGTTGAAAACATTGGTATTGAAGCCGCTGCTGTGAGTTCTGATTCTCTGGAATGGTCCGGGTCAGAGAGGAAAGGAGATTCTCACACTGATCCAGGCCAGCCTTCTGAGCCTCAGTATATACTTTAACTTTGCTGAGCTTTATGTGTTTCCCAAAATTCATCTGAAATATGATTTAAATTTATGAGAATTTTTAAAATGTATGTTATCAAGAATGCTACAATAAGAAATGGGTTAAAGGTCACTGTCCACAGGTAAGATAGGAATTTGTACCCTACGTGAGTGTGTTACATATTAATCTCAAATACACTCAGATGTGAATGAACACATATTTAGTACTATTCTTCTAATTTTGACCACCTCAGTGAGAAATTTAACAAATTTTTAATTATATCAGGTTGCATTATTTTAAAGCAATGAAAAGCTGCATTGTAAATGATCTACTTGTTAGAAATTGCTTAAGTATAGACATAATAATTATCTGTGAAAGGGTATACTAAATGTACCTCCAAAAGAAAAAAGTGCCGACACAAATAATAAATTTAGTTTTTAAAAAATTCAGTGCATAATTACTTGTGGTTTTCATCTTTTTTTACATTTTATTCTCTAAAAATCTGGTAAAATTTCCCTTTTTTAAATTCACTCAAAAAGTATTCTAAATGATGAAAAACTGATATCCTACGAATCATTCCAATTCCATTTATTTAAATTTGGAGTTATGTAAGCAGAAATAAATGGTCACTGGCACTAAATCTATGTGAATGGGAATCAAAAAGGGGTTATAAAATTTAACAGAATAGAAATAATGTTATGGAAGAATACAATAAAATAATACAAATTATAAATCCTGTGTTTTTAGTTTCTTTGTTTTGTTTTGACTTAATGTCTTGCAGTTTTTCAAAGATGGTCTCAACCTTTTGAGGTTGAAGTTATGGGTGTCCTTCTGAATCACCCTTTTGAATAGCTGAGATTGTAAATCTGTGACACCAAACTCAACTCAATGTTGAAATTTCTAAAGGCAAAAAGTAAGCTGCAAAATTCTCCACTGGTAATATTTTGTGCTTCTGTTTTTTGGTGTTCTTTTTTTTAGTATTCTTTTAATTGTATAAATAGATACAAATGAGGACAACAAAAAGTTTTAAAATGTAGCAGATTAATGAGATCTAAAGTACATAGCTATGTTAAGAAGGACCCTTAATAATGTTTTCAAAAGCTTTTGTTCTTCTTTAGAAATCACTTACATTGAAACAAAATTCATTTATAATTATGTAAAGACAGGTGTATTGGGTATATACTGTGTACCCCCAAGTACTCATGTACTTTTGATGGGGCTGAGTCTGATGCTTGTGATCAGTTTGTTGTCTAGCACTGGGATTAATGATGTGAGTGCTGCACCCACCCAGGGGTGGAGTTGAGATACAGTGTAAGGGAAGGTAGGTCTTCCTCTTCTGTGCTTCCACCCTCTCTCTCTCTCTCTCTCTCTCTCTCTCTCTCTCTCTCTCTCTCTCCAGGGCCCTTGCAGCTTGCAGCCACCATGAATGGCAGCCCCGCCACACCATGCTGACCTGGAGCCAAGTAAGTGTGGACTGAAACTCCCAAGAAACTGTAAGAAATAAACCTTTCCTTCCCTAATTTTGGGCATCAGGCATTTTGTCTCAGCAATGAGCAAAAAGTAACTAAGACAACAGGGTAGCAAAATGATCTTTTGCCAATATTCCAAATTTTATTAGTCTTAAATTATATTTTTCTTTTTCTCCTTTCAAGTTAGTTGCTGTTCCTCCTCTTACATTCCATGGTAAAAGTTCACTATTTATTAATATCCCATAAGAAATGTATAATTTGTTTAAATGGACTCTTTTTTTTTAATTAAGGGAAAAATCTAACAAAACCCCTGAGTTAACATAAATGCAAAGAATAGAAATTTTATAATTATCTCAATCATTTTTGCATTATCTCTCAAAACAATATTGACACCTAATCAATGTAAATAAAGTGATTTATAACCATGAGCAATCTTCATTCAATACTTTTGATTTCCACACTTCAAATGACTTTATAAAGCAAACTACAGGAAAACAAAAGACCAAGCATCCTTAAGAATTTAGAGGGTTCTTGGGAAAGCAATTACCAAATGGGGACACCAGACTGTGTGTAGTGGTTAGGGTAAAGTGTCAACTTGACTGTATTTGGTGTTTAACCAAAGGATTGGTGGTATATACTTCTGGCTAGCCCAGAGTCTGGATGGGCCATAAAGGCATGACCTTGTGGTCTATACTGGTTCCCTCATCCTTTCTTACTGTGCAGTGTTCCACTGGTCTGCTTTCCACCTCTATGAACTTAGCAGTTTTTGTTCTGCCATACCCTTCCACGTTGATGTTCCTGCCTAAGAGTCAATTAGTCATGTACTGAATGCCCTGAAACCATAAGCCAAATTCAACTGGTCCTCCTTTAAACTGTGAGTATCAGGGATTGTGTTCATCAACTAGTCAGAAGCTGACTGATACATCATGTGACATCAGAAAGCCTACCAAAAGCCCATTTTTAAACCACATGGATTCACAGTTGGTGCTGCTTGGTAATCCTACCAGTCAATGATAATAGAACAGCATAGTTTGTGATAACATATGCTATTCCCTAAATGTCCCCAAGTGTAACTGAACCCATGTTGCTTGGAGAATTGAATCCTGCATGCTCTCTTCCCAGTTCATAGTAGACTACTTCCAGGGCATCACTAATCTACTACTTTCTACGCATTTTCACTACACATCTTCAGGTATCCTTCCCATCATCTCTGCCCCACACAACCTCAACAGGAAATGGACATTTCAGCCTGTCCAAAACAAGTGCAGGTGGGGAAAATTAGCTGCATATCTATATATAAAACCATTCATAGATGTCTTATTGGTCTAACACTGACTTTCCCCTGAAAGATATTGAAACAATACTTTAAATTTCCACATCTCCTCTCATTGAATAATTGGAAAATTTAATACTCATATAATTTCTATATTAAGAAGGTATAGTCCATTTGAATTTTGTAAATACTATAACTTGAAGGGACAATAATCTTTTTTAAAAAAATCCATGCAAGTAAATGTTAACTAATCATACCTATTTATTTCAAAGACATCTTGTTGAGAAATGTTAGTAAGAAATTGAAATAATAGGGAGAAGAAATTGAAACATTTACTAGGTTTGTAACTCGGAAGTTTTGCTGAATGTGTGTGCCTACATCCTTTTGTAAAGAAAGTAGCAGAGATAATCCCTGATAGCTTTTGAAAAAGGCAAAGAATGAGAACCTTGGGACTCCTGTTCTCATAAAGAGTGACAAAGTGTTTCATCAGGTTTATTCAGCTTTGAGGATGAAGTATCCTGGCCTCTTCTCCAGAGAGCAGTAGTTTTAATGACTCCAGGGACAGAGCCCTTACTTGGAAATCAACAAGCATACCCTGAATTGACAGTAGCCTCTCTGTGCTTTACCTTTTAATGTGAACTAATACTTCCTCCAATTTTTTTTGTTTTTCTTCCCTACAAATAAACCAATATAAAGAGTGAGCTATAATACTCCACCCGCTCACTTCTCTATTTGATGTTGCAGCCCTGATGTGCCAAGTCCCTAGACTAATCTTTTATTTGGGAATAGAGCTTGTTTTCTTTACCAGAATAAACAAAACCAGAAATTTCATCTTAATAAGGCAAGTATACCCCTCTGCTGGCAATTTCAGCTATAGTAAACAATCATTCTGTGCATCAATTTTGTTTTCTTGGAAAGAAATGCATAGCTTCTATGTTGCTGTATACAGTAAGATCACTAATGCACCACTTCTCAAGGAAACCCATCTACAAATGAATGAACATGGGCACACGTGCAGCATAATATAATACTCTGTAGAAATATCTAGAAAAGGGAAGCATAGGAACATTCATGAAGAATTTCAAACCTAGAAAGCCAACAATCTAATAGGTTTTTGAAGTGTTTAAATAATGCAACATTAGCCCTATCCAGGCATGTTAGTTCAGCAATCTAAATTATCATTATCCTTTCATTCTTAGATTTCTTCCTGGGAAATCATGTATAGACACCTCCAAAGTGGTAATTTAGAGAGAAAAATGTACACATAGAGAATTTAAGTTTCCACAATAGTATATAACTGAGGTAGAATAAATAAATGGGAAATGAATTTTATCCCCACTCCACCCACTCCAGAGAGACAATGCTGCTTACTCTTTTTAAAAAAAAAGACAAAACATTATCTGTCCACACTAAATTCATTTTTATTTTTGCATAAGTTTTTCAGAAAAAAATAGGTGATGAATTTAGGAGGAAAATATGTTGGCCACACTAGGAAAAAATTTTACAACGTGCATTCTAAAGTTAATTCTGACCCTCTATGAATAAATCAATAAAGTCACGGTGCATGGTTTTATTACTGAGGGACACAGCTCATTTTCATCAGGATTACCTAAGGTAAATATAACTAATTCAGATTTCAGGATTCTATCACAGAAATCTGAATTTTGTACGTTCTATAAGTATTCCCTGTAACTTGGCAACCATTTCAGTAGCAGTTTAGTGCTTTTATATTTAACGATCAACATATGAAGCATGATAGAAAAATATGGTGAGTACTTAAACTTTTTAAAAAATATGTGGTAAATTACACATTGCTATTAATCACCCTCAAAATACTTTCCCTTGCTTTGAACACTTATTACATCATGCTTGAGACTTTCTGAAGTAGTTTTCAAGGTTGCCTTTCATGACTACTTCAGTTGTGATTGTAGCTGCCTCAAGGTCCTGAATCCATTTCCGAATGTTTACTCTTTGTTACGGTTGTGATCCAGGAAGCCCCCCTCAGAGGGTCCTGTGTTCAGAGGAGGGCCTTTGGGAAGGTGATTGCTGCATGGGGGATTCATCCATTGAAGGACAAAGTGTGCCATTAGGGAGTGAGGGCCGGTCTGAAAAGCTGGGTCACAAGGGGCGTGACCTGGAAGACTGAATCTCACTCCTGGTTCTTTCCCTTAGCTCTCTGCTTCCTGGTCTCTGTGAAGTTAGCAACTTTCCCATATCAGGCCTTTCTGGGGCACCATTTACAGATTTTGCGCCTGCAACAAAAGATTGAGGCTTCTGAATCTGTGAGACACAATAATCCGCTCCTCTTTTTAGCAATGTGTGTCAGGTATCTGGTCCCAGCAACAAAGTGACTAAAGTACCACTCTTGGGACTTAAAATGCTCAGTAATTCATGTTGCAAACCTTGTTGGAGGCTTGTTGTTCCATTGGCAGAGCATAAGCAGAGTGGATTTATAGGGGCCATTACAATTACAATGTAATTAAAATAGAATTACAAGATAACTGCCATGTAATTACAGTATAACATCAAGTCGCTGATCACAGATCATCATAACAGATATAATAGCATAATGAAAATGCTTGAACTATTGAAACAATTACAAAATGTGACACAGTGAAGTAAGCATGTGCAGTTAGAAAAAAACAGCACCTCCAAACCAGGGTTTCTCATACTTTCAATTTGTAAATGACACATTTTATCTGTGAAGTGCAATCAAGTGAAGCACACTGAAACTACTATTCCTACACTGATGCCTGAATTATAAAACCAGAGAAGCACATGGTCGGAAAACTCTTGGAACACTCAACTCGTTTCCCCTGAAGTTTGAAGTTATAAAATCTAGCTACTTAACCCCAAATAGAAAATATTTGAGAAAAGAAAGAGACTCCAGTGTCTACCGCCTTATCATTTGGACTTTGATGGGGCAAAACAATGTTGTTCCTGTTATTGTTCTCCAGAGGCTTGGTAAATATCACAAAAGGCAACTTGACTGTGGATGTCTTAAATGGTGACTGTCTGAGGGATCGGTGGTGCAAGACTAGAAAGAAGTTGGGCTGTTTGGCCAGAGAAGAAGGTCATGAGAGGTCAGCTACAGGATCAGTGGGATTGCTTCACGTCAGGGAGCTGTAAGGGAACTCTCCTAGACCTAGTAGGGTGAAGGTAGGACATGCATTCATCTAAAGACATGTAGGTGCCTCCTAAGTGAAAGATTGTATCTAAACATCTGCCAGAAAATGAACCTAGTCACCAAGAAAGCATTGTGTCAATGGCATGAATGAAATAAACATTTTATTTTCTAGTACTACTCATCACTCTTTCCAACTTCAATCTTGGAAGAAGCAAAGACAGGATAGAGACTAGCGGGAGAGAACTGGGAGAGCTGAGAAAAATAGGTAAATTACAGAACATTTTCTTACTTTGTTGCAGGTCTTCAAGGATGGGTCAGACCTCAGCCAGGGCTTGGAGAAGGAAGAAGCAGAAAGCAATCTTTTGAGATGAATAGGAAATGGAAATTTTGGTTTGGTATGACTGATGACACTATTTTATTATCTGAAAGTAGCAGAAATGTATTTCAGATATACTTGGGAACTCTCCAGGGTAAGAAAAGAATATTTGACATTGCATACTTGAAGGCAGATGATAGAAAAAAAAGAACAGAGATACACTTTTTCTTATATCTTTATGAATTCTAATGTATTATGATATCTTTTTATAACTTAGTTATTACTTCATAATGTTGTGGTAGGAATACCTGATTTACATATGGGCTTAATCCAACATTCTGGTTGTTGTTGTTACTAAGGATCAAACTCACATCCTCACACCTGCCAGTCAGGCGCTTAGGCTACTGAGCTAAATCCCCAGCCCTATTTTTTGAGACAGGGTCTCACTATGCAGTTCAGGCTGGCCTTGAACTCACTTTGTAACCCAAGCTGGTCTCAAACTCACAACGATCGTCCTGCCTCAGCCTCCTGAGTGCTGGAATTAAAGGCGTGTGCCACCATGCCTGGCTTTTAATCCAATATACTAATCGAAGTTTCAAGAAATTGATCTTATTTTTAAACATAATTTGTATATAATCCTTTGTTTTCCCATTTCTTCCTAGTTATTCTTGTACTCTATTCTATTTTGTAAGTCTGGAAAAACAGAACTTTGAACTATGAAGCCATGAGCACTGAAGCTAGGGCAGAATTCAAGATACCCCAAAGCTAGTGTGGCTGATTTTTCCTAAAAATTCTGTTTTAAATAAAAATTAACACATTATTGTAGTTTCATGATGATGCAATTTACACAAATATGTAGTCATCATCGGTATGATATAAACGCATTAGCAAGATGTGCAAAGGATGACTGAGGTTGGTAGAAATTAGATGGAGACAGGACTGGGCCAGAGAGCATCTTTATTAAATGCCACTTGTCATGAAAAACAATCCTACATATTGTAGTTGCTGCCTCACTACACCCAACTGCTGCGCTTACAGCCATAACTCCTGAGCAGCTAAAGAATGACTTTGGCTGCAATGAGCAAAACCAGAGGATGAGTAGAAACAACTGGGGTTGAAAAGACAAGTGAAATCAGAGATTAGAAAAAAAGAGATGGAATGAGGAAAGAGGAAGGTTGAAAGAAAAAGAAACTGAGGGAAGTCAAGAATAGGCTATCAATGAAAAAAGTTGACTCCCCAAAGTGCAAATTTTCAATCTAAATGTCAGACGAAAAAATGTCCAAAGGAGTTTTTTTTTTCTTGAGGAAAAAAGGAAATAAAATTTTAGATGTACTGTGGAGTGCAATATCCACAAGCTACATAATCTATTTAAATTTAGAGTTCAGGTAACTAGAATAAAATAAAACATTTAGTTCTCCAATTGCACTAGCTACATTTCAATGACTCAAGGGTCACATGTACATAGATGCTACCATATTGGATGGCACAGAACCTTTTACATCACTGCAGAAAATTCTTTTGGACATAGTGCTATTATGGAGCTCTAGGGTCCACTGAAATTCAGCTAGTTTGAGGGGAGCGTAGATTTAAAAAAAATGGTTCATGTAAGAAATAGTACTTGGTCTTGGAGAGTAGTAGCCATTGGTTGAGCAGTTTAATATTATTAAGTAGAGAGGAGAGAAGTCGTTATAGCTCCATTCATATGTAACAAGAGATGGGGAGGACTGTATATAACAGGATATGTGAAATGCATAATGAAAACTATTCAGGCCATGGAGTTTTTATAGATACTGCTGTTAGATAACAGGGAAACTTAGTATTTATTTAACACACCTTGTTTTGTTTACTCCATTCTTCCATTCACATCAATTGTAGTTTCAGACTCACTAGTGATGACTGCCATCAGGACTTCTATAAATTTTCTTTTTGTAGTTACATTTCAGTGATTTGTTGAGTAAATGATAATATACTAGATGAACTTGGATGAAGTTACTCAGCCAAGATCTTGGCCCAGCTGAGATCAGCCAGACAGAATATACTATATCCCCAATTTGAGGCTGTAGGGAAGGAATCTTTGATGGTAAAAAGTTTGCTTAACACCTGGTTTATATCCCCCAGAATAAAAAGATTATGGGAATAACTTTAAAGACAGTAGTATTTGTACACAGTGGAGTGCTACCCTGCTACCAAGGATAAACTCGAGTCATTTGTAGGGAAAAAAAATGTACCTTGAGACCATAGTTAGACAAAATAAATCAGACACAAAACCTTAAATATCACATGTTCTCTCTTATATGAGAAACTTAATTTATAAGTAATAAGAAAAATAAAAAGGGATGGGATCAAAAGATGGAGGGAGGGTGAGTAAGGGGAGGTAAGTGGATGAAAAAAGAATTCAGATATGTTATAACCATATACCAACTCTCCACGAGGAATGTATTGAAAAGTATACCAATAAAAATTGAAATAAAAATTTTTAAAAAAACTCAATTTAACAATCCTGTTAGACACACATACACCACACACACACACATTTGCACATGCACACACATGCAGACACCAAAAGAAGAATCAGAATCCAGATATCCTTGATCCCAAGATTCTGGGTAGAAGCCATCCATATCTGGTAGTCTGCGGTTTGATCAGAAGTTCACTAAATCTGTCTTATTTGTGATGCTGTGTCCTTCTAGAAATTCTGAGGCTCCATTTTCAATCTCCTGTTGGAGGTTTAGAAGATGCTTAAAAGATACTTACGTAGTTTTTAAATATTTTTGTGGTGCTAGGAATCAAGTCCTGGGCCTCCCAAACAGTAGGCAAGCAATCTACTGCTGAGCTATATACTCACAGCTCTCTCTGTGCAGGATCTTTTAAAATTGGAGGATACACCTGCAAGGGTCAGTTCCCTAGTGGTTTACTGCAGTGTTTGGGGCTAAGAATACCTGATGAGTTTCATTCTGAGGAATCTGAAGTGTAGTCTTACATGGCTGTTTTGTCTAACAGTAAATCAGGCCTCTAGACCAAAAGTCATGGAGGTTCCTGTGGCTTGTTTTCTGAAAATACACCTTAGTCTTTTTGAATACTTCACTAAAACTCTATATTTGACCATATTCACCTTAAAAAAAAACAAGATGGTTAAAAAATAAGTGAGTTCTGTAGTGGGACAGGTAGTGAGTGGCTCACAGCCTGACTGTGTGTGGGTCCCATTGGAGAGGACTTAATGGTCAAAAGGGCTGAGTGAAGTCTCTGGCCACACCGCCTGAGGTTTTTTAGATAGTTCTGAAAGTTTCAGTTTTTATGGGCAATAAAATTGCTTGTTAAAAGCAAAACGTTAAGCATCCCTTACTTATTGTTCAAGAGTCATGGGTAAACAAGTCTCTATCAATAAACAAATGCGTGGACATTATTCAAGCCTAAAATTTCCTCATTATTCTTTGAGTAGTTACTTTACAAGAAGAAGAGCTTTAGGTCACCAAACTTAATAAGAAAATATTCATAAATGCAGAGTTGGGATGTCTGAATATAATCTATTGTCTTGTTGAGTTAGAATCCTCAAAATTATCCCAATATCTCATGTCCTCATAGAAAAAATGTTTATGGTGGTTTGGGAATTTATTAAGTCATAGAAGAGAGTCTCCGTGAATTTGTTCAGAGAAAGGGCTAAGCATGTCAGCTTTTATTAGATCATATAAAGATCCACCCCATTGAAAAAAAAATGTATCTACTGTAAACTTTAGTGTATGAGGCCCCAAAATCTCCCACGTTGGTAACTGACCAGAGAAAATCACAAATCGTGATAGAAGATCTATTGTTTTGTGTGATTATTTTGTTTGATGTCATAGACAACATAACAGGCCTAGTATAATTGGATTTTATCTTTAGTAACTTTGAGTATCTTATATCCTAACATTATCAGCAATGGAGACAATACCAGAGAAGGTAATTTCTGCAAAATTTCTACAAAAAAAGAGTGCAACCGAATGATCTCATTTTATCTAACTGGATATTTATAAAATGTGTGGTGTGCGAGAGTCCTGAGGAACCTGAAAGTCTTTGAACCGGGTGTCTCTAAGGTTATGATCATGCAATCAAAGTAAGAGGATGGTTCTCTAAACCTTTAGAAAGCAACTCTCTGTGAGCTGTTGATTTTCCCAAGAGAACGCAAACAGCTGAGGTGGTTCTGAATGCAACCATCAGAATGAATGCTGAGCACATTGCCACTGCTGTAGAGTGAGCAGTTATTTCTATGACTGAGAATGAAATGGTGTTAAAATCAATGTCTTCGGAGCAGTGAAAAAACACAATATGGCCAACATCCCTTACATCCTGTCCAAAGCAGTAGTCATGCCCTTTAGTCTTATCATGGAAATATTACAAAAAGGGGAAAGAGTTGTTTGTGTATGTGAGCAGATGGACTGCCCACTCCCACGGCCTCTTTCTTAGTCCATATCGAACATTTTCATAGAGGAGTAGCAGGGTTGGTTGATCCCTATCAGGGTACAACCTCCCCAATGTAGTCCATGTCTGAACTTTCTTGGGTCAAGAAGAAAGCGACTGAAGTCAGATTCAAGGTGTAAGACATTGGTACGGGAGACATTAAACTATAGATAACTGTAAACCCATTCATTATGCACCAGTTATAAACTTGTATAAGTCTTGTGAAATGTATCTTGCTCAAACACAACACATTACAAGGAGCATATTTGTTATTTACGCATAGCATTAGAAACTAAAGAAGTCTTGGATCCATGTAAGCCAGTTTGCTAAGGCTTGAGTACGTTACCTCCAGGGGATCTAGTCTCAGCTGGGAATGTCAGCCCAATCTGAGTTGCACCTAAACTTCTAGGGCCATGTAAAGCACTGAAATAAATCTGGAAAGACAACTTGCTGCCAAGGGAAAGAGAAACAAAGTGTTCTTATTCAAGATGGAGGGAGAGTAACAAGTTCCAGTTCATTTCAGGCAGTTCCTCGCTACTCAGAACATAGCATTCCTAGCACATTCTGTTATTCTTGAGGAAAATGAGCAAGGAAATGGGGAGGGAAGAGCCAAGGTCGTTTCATGGCTACTTGAAGAATTTTCATGCACTAATCAGTTTGTGCAGTGGTCTGAATGTGTAACCTCAGAATTCATATTTGAAATGATAACAGCCAAGGTGATGGCATCAGGAGGATGGAATTTTCAGAGGTGATTAGGTCATGGGGGTGGATCCCCCATGAATAAGATTAGCGTTCTCACAAGAAAAGAGAAAAAGAGAGCCCTCATCCTTTCTACAGTGTGAGGTTATGGTGAAAAAATATTTCAACATGTAGTCCCTCACTAGATACATAATTCGTTAGTGGCTTAATCTTGGACTTCTTAGCCTTCACAATTATGAAGAATAGATTTGTTATTTATAAGCCACCTAGTTTATGGCATTTTGTTAAAGTTGCTAGAGCAGAATAAGACACTATGCCATCATCAAATTACACGCTAAGGCTTCTCCTGGGAGTTCCAGAAGGACTGACAGGTGCAGGTAAGAGCAAGGCCTCGTTAACAAGTACAGTGTCTTCTCAACAGATTGGCAAGGTGAAAATCTGCAGAAAGCATACTGACTGCTAAGGCCCAGAGAGACAGGAAGTACCTAAGGAAAAGGTAGGGTCTGAGGGAAACAAGCAAATATTTTTGTTACTCACAGAAACAAATGATGAAAGAGCACTGTTTGCAAGTAAAACAGTGGGGTCTCAATATCAACAAGAAATGGAACATTCTGTTTTTGAAACTCTATGGCAATTTTTCTACTTTTGGTGAAGGCAATTATTGGCAGACAAGAGCAGCTACTCACTCCAGGGGACATTAGCCTGTCAGCCAGTTTGTGTTCTCTTTTTAGATACTGTCTTTTACTCCAAGATAGAGTAATTGGTCTTTCAAAGTCCTTTTTCCTTATAAGACTGATTGGAACGTCTGTCTACAATAGACACAGGGTTATCTTAGTCCTTGATTTTTCTAATATTTTAATGTAACAGTTATTAATTTGTTCTATGCGTTCTTTCTGTATTCAACTACCTTCAAAGTATTCTAAAAGCTCTTATAATTCATAAAAATGGACCCCACGCCATCCTATTTTTTACTAAATCTACCAACTCACATTTGAGACTACTACTAAAGAAAGTGGATAAGGAGGTTGTGGTATTCAGGCTTTTATGGAGATCAAATAATCCCAAAAGTTAGCAATCACCAAATTCATGGGTAGCTTCATGCTTTCCTGTAAAAGAACTTGATCATGGTTCATCTGTTTTGAAGGTAAGAACTGAGATGTAATTAAAAGTCCCTATCTTATTTTTATACCTTTTTAATATCAGTCTGTAGTCAAATTTTGATCCATATACTTTATATTAATCAACCTGATCATCAATCCTTTCTCCTTATTCTAACTGAAGTTTAGAATTTCTGTGTCCACAAGGAGATGAACTAGTTGATAAATATCAGGGAGTCCCGGATTATATGTACATCCCAAGAATAACCCTAGATTCTTTAGTAAACTTTTGTCCTTCCTCAGAAGGGTTTAGAAAATGTTCAAATAATTTATAAAACCCTGGTCCTTACCAAGGCTTCGACTATAGGACCACCAAAGTTGGTCATAGTCTCTAACTTTGTTAGTTGATAATCATTACCTAAATACTACCAACTCACAAATGATGAGCTAAGCCTTCCTATCTCTGGACCTCCAAACAGAGAGCCATCATAGGCTCTCCAGTAGACTATCCTTGTGGAAGTAGCATAGGCTGAGCAGAAGAGGGACCAATCCTGATCTAAGTCATCACATGGAAAACTGAACGAAAACTAACCAGAGTGACTAGTGGAATAATTCAGTAGAAGGGATCAACTTTACCTGCAGGAGACATGGGCCAGTGTCTGAAGACATTTTGGTTGTCATAAGTTGGTGGATGGTGAGTTATGTTTATTTTTTTGTTTTGTTTTGTTGTATTTCTGGTAAGTAGAAGCCAGTGGTGCAACCAAACATCTTGCAGGGACCCACAACAAAGAATTATTGAGCCCCAAATTTTAATAGCACAGACATTGAGAAATTGTGGCATAAGCTTTTGTGCCCAAAATGATAGATACAAAAAGTCTCTGAAGCACCAATTTGGAGAAAGAAGACACTTTTTAATGCATTGACAAAAAGGATCATTCAGAGTTTACTTAGGGAACTGATTGGTCTCAAATGATAAGGAAGCATCATCACACAGGTTAGTAGGAGTTTCTCAAGAGGATCGTAGAAGAAGCGTCAGGAGCTAAAGTCATATTCAAAACAGGGCTGAGAGGAGCAGCTATGGGAAACAAGGGCGAGGAAGAAACATGTGTTCCAAGAATAGTGGGATTCATACAGAAATGCATGGGAGTAGAAATATTCCAAACCGCAAACTGATTTTGCCTAGTGGAGAAATTGTGGCCCATTAGAATAAATACAGACAGGATGTCTGACAATTAAGTTAATTGTATTCTCTGTCCAAAGAACTTATACTATGAGATATAACTTTCAGTACTGGCCTGGTCAAGGTAGTAATATTGAGGTGGAGAATACAAAAGGCATTTTGTGTCTACTTTCAAATTGTATTACAGATTTTTAATTGAGTAATTTTAACCTCACAGTTTCTTGCTCAACTGATTCTTATAAAACTAAAACCAAAGTGAGTAGGATTCTTTCCTGTGGTGGAATGACTCCTAAAACAAATATACAGTGAAAAGTAGTTACAGGCAAATTATGTGGAATATAGATAGTCTAGATTGTTTGTCCTGCTTGAATGAAATCTGTAAAGACTGCCTGCTTTTATTCAGATGTACAGAGGCAAGTTTCTTTGAAAAATGCTTTCACATACAAACATCAATTCCTCATTAAATAGACATGTTTTTAAATGGGCCTCCACTAACTGTTTTTCTAAGGGTGAGACAAAAATATTGGAAGGGAATTTAACAAATTTCAATAGGTGAAAAAGACTTCCTATCACAACTAGGCAGAGCAAATGACATTTTCATGAGTGGAGGCCTGCCTTGGAAATGCTTTGAACAAAGCATTTCCTACAAAGGGAGCCGGGCAAAGACTGAGGAACAGAGATATGCATATGCGGAAGCACAATGCCTGGTAATAAACAGACCTGTTTCTTTTTAATGTGTAATCTTTTAGCTTTCTGCCTGGATGATGTTATATAAGGCCATCATAATCAACAAATTTCACTGCTGCTGAGGAGAAGAGGAAGTCTAAACACATCAGCAATTTCTTAAGAAAGTGCAAATGCCAAACAAATCAGGAATTCATTAACTAGATGGTGCTGACATTTCCCAGTGGCTTTTGGAGAACTGAACCATTCATTCTTCAATCTCTACCCAGAGAACAGGGGTCTCGCTGATAGTGTGTATGAAGTGTGATTTTGTTTAGACTTTTTAAAAAACATGATCTTGTGCTCACGCATACCTTCGGTGTTTTATTGAATGTGACCCAAACCAACTCATGGGGCAAAAAAACTTCTTATCTTATTCCTTACCCGTGTGCATTGCTCTTCCCTGGACAAACACCAGGAAGTATCAGTAACATCCTCAACTTCTTTTAGCACAGAACTTTAGCAAAATTTCTTTGTAAATTCCTTTATGTTTTCCAATAGGTTATATTAGTTGTTCTTTTCTGAAATACTAATTGCACAATTTTGTCTTTTTAATGTTTGACTCAGGAGAGTATGAATCTATTCAGTATACACACTGCAAGGTCAAATAGCAAACAGCCTTTCTATACCACAAGAAGAGACAGCCCTCTTGTCACAACAGGAAACATCCACAATAGAGGATAGGGGGTATGATACCGGCACATGGCTGTAGCCAATGTGGGGCAAGGAGAAGAAAACCCATTAATAATTATGCTGAATAATCAAATCAAACAAAATCTCACAATGATTCCCAGTTTAGGATCCTGAGGTAAAAGCTTTCCAAACACCTTCCTCATATTTATCTTTCATATTATGAGACATTGATTAACTCTCAAATGGCTATGAACTGCTTATCCACAAAAAGTGAACATTTTATCCTAATTATATTAAGTGAACAAGTAGATATTAAGTGAACAAGTAAATACATTCAAAAATCTGTTATGATATCAATATTATACTAATACTTCAAATATATTCTCACTTTAAATAATGTTGGTGTGATTTTAGACATTTACCTGTCCCTAAAAGCACTGTATCTGTATAAACATGAAGTAGTTTAATTGATTTTTCTTTATTAAAATATTAAATTTGAAATTGATTAAATGACTGTAGATATTCTTGCTTTGGGTATTACTTTAGCAACAATTTAGTATTTTTAAAAGATTACTATATTTCATTTTGCCATCCAATACTACATAAGAGAAAAAGAAATGCACTAGTATTTTATTAATACAGCAGCTTACACCAAAATGTTTTTCAACTTAGAGTCACTAAATTTTGGAAAATCACCAGTGATACATTTTTCTAATCTTTTAAACTCTTTCAAAGTTCATAGTCATCAGTCTTTCTTGGTGGATTTTAAGTACTTGAATAATTGTTTTTTAGAAATAATTATATTCCATCAAGTTGATGATTCATCTAAAAATCAAGAGCCACAAAATTGGGTATATTCTAAAGTTTTGCTATAAATGCTAGAAAATGTTTTATACATGTACACGCAGTGAAAAACTTTGAGCCAGTCTCAAGTTAAAGCATGAAGAATTTTTCTTGCCATTCAGAAATTTGAATCTATTTTTATTTTATCCATTGATTATAATGTAAATATTACTGTTTTAAAAACTGAATAACTCACAAGGAAAAAAATAAAAGGTGAGAGATAAAATGATGAATTTAATGAAAAATAAAAATCTACATTTTAAGAACTTTTGGAAATACAATGAAAAATTTAGACAAATACATATAGGTATCACTTAAATGTGTTAACTGTAAATCAAATTAACAAAATAAGTCTTAGTTGCTGGCCATTATTAATTTAATTAAAAAGACCCCAAAGTATTTAAACATTTTAAAAACACTTTCCTAGATGGTTTTTGGATGAATAGGAAATCAAAATTAGAATTTCAAAATAGTTAGACTATAGCCATAGTTAAAAGACCATGTATCAAAGTCAAGAGCTGGAACCAAAACTTTACCCAGAGGCAAATTCAATTTTATTTATTTGTTTATCTATTTTTATTTTAAAGAGAATAAAACAAAACAAAGCAAATCAGAACAGAACAATGCAAGCAACACAGGACTTAAAAAAAGACACCAGGAAATCAACAGTGGCTACCATAATGTCTCTTGTTTTCTTTGAAATAGTAGTCCATACCTTCACACACAATAAATTCAAACAAAACAAAATAGTATAAAACCAATCAAAACAAAAGAATGAAAGCATTACAGAACTTTAAAACAAGACAGTAGGAAATGAACAACAGCTACCATAATGTCTCCTGTTTTCTTCAAAATAGCTGTCCATACCTTCACACATATTTAAACCAAATAACAGAAAACAGACTAAAACCAATCAAAACAAAAGAAGGAAAGCATTACGGGACTTCAAAACCAGATAACAGGAAATGAACAATGATTACTGTAATGTCTCATTTTCTTCAAAACAGTAGTCCATACTATCACACATAATAAAATCAAATAAAGCACAGCAGAATAAAACCAATCAAAATAAAAGAATAAAAGCATTTTATGACTTCAAAACAAGATGATTAAACAAAAGAACGAAAGCATTATAGGACTTCAAAGCAAGATAATAGGAAACCAACAATGATTACCATAATACATGCCATTATGTCCAGCATAGCTGCCCATTGCCATCAGACACAGCAAAAATCTAACAAGACAAGACAGGAACAAAACCAAACATAACAAAATTATGAAAACAGTATGAGTTCAAGACAAGACAATAAGAAATTAACAGTAGTTGCCACCTTCCCCTCCTAGGTGTTTCCTCCCCTATCATATTCATAATATCTATTGTGCTTTTTGGATGCACCTGGAGATCATTCTCATGGACAAAATGGTCTGAACTCATATGGGTGAACCCGAGCATAAAAAGCAGAAGGAGTTAGTGGGTTCCAACTTTAAACTTAATGTATTTTGTTGTTGTTGTTGTGAAATGCATATTTATTCTGATACTTATTAGTTGTACAGCGAATCCATGGCAAACTACCAGATCAACTGGACATTATTTCTTCAAGCCTGAAGTTTGTAAATGACTTCAAGTTTGGACTCTTCAAATTTGAAGGTAGGGAATGTGTTCATGTCTACTTTACCATACAATTGCTTAAGCTTAAAAAGCACTCTCTCTAGATCATCTGGAGGACTTAATGCATTTTAATTTAATTTAATTTAATTTAATTTATTTTTATTTAGGAGAAAAAAGACACAGAAAAGATAAAAAAAAGCAAAAGAGACAGACAAACAACAGCAAACCCAATACAATAACAGTACAGGTTTACAAAACCAGATGATAAGAATTTGATAATAGTTGTAATACTGTACATCATTACCTAAAAAGTATTGTTTAGATTATCAGATATAGACATGTAAAATTGATCTAATCATATGAGCAATAACTGTTCTTTTCCAATAACTAATATATTTAGTAGTATAGTCATTTTAGCTGTCTTATATATACATATATACAAATTTATGTCTTTTTCCTTTTCCCTTCCTTCTTTTCTCCTTTCCCCTATTCAAATTGCTTTTCCTCTCTGAGCAGTTTCTTACCTTTACACAGTATTTATTGTAGATTTTAGATCACATATACTATTTCAGTTTCTGACACTAGGGAGACAATATGATATTTATACATGTGAGTTTGATTAACTTCACTTATAAGTATGGTCTCAAGTTGTGTCCATTTACTTATAAAAGTCTTAATGGAATCTTTCTTTATAACTGAGTAGTACTCCATTGAATAGAAATACCATATCTTTTTTATCCATTCCTTGATTGATGGGCACTTGGGTTGTTTCCAAGATTTGGCTCTTGCAAACTGGATTGCTATAAACATGGATGTACATATATTACTGTGGTATGACATTTTCAGTTCTTCTGGGAAAATGCTGGAAGCAGGATAGCTGGGTCAAAGGGAATCTCTAATCCTAGCTTCTTGAGGAATCTCCACACTGATTTCCACAGTGGTTGCACCAGTCTACACTCCCACCAACAGTGGAGAAGAGTTCCTTTTTCCCCACAGCCCCTCCAGCATTTGTTATTGGTTGATTTCTTGATCTTGGCCATTCTTTTTGGGGTGTGGTGGAATCTCAGTGTTGTTTTAATTCGCATTTCCCAAATGACCACTGATGTTGAACATTTTTTTATATATTTATTTTCCATTTGTATTTCTTTCTCTGAGAAGTGTGTATTCATCTCAGATGCCCATTTTTGGATTGGATCCTTGAATTTTGGGGACCTGATTTTTTTAAATTTTTATGTCTTAGATAGAAGTCCTTTGTCTGAGGGACAGTTGGCTAAGATATTTTCCCAATTCGTGGGTTTTCTTTTCACTCTGTTGGAGATTTCCTTTGACATGCAAAATTTTTTTTAATAAGGTGAGATCCCAATTGTTGATTCTGAGAAGTATTTCGGTGCAGTTCAATTTTTGTTCATAAACTCTCTGCCTATTCCTATGTTGTCAAGATTTTTACCTACTATGTCTTCCAGCAGGTTTAGTGTCTCTGTTTTAATATTCAGATCTTCGATCCATTTTGACTTTAGTTTAGTGCATAGTGATAGACTTGGATCTAGTTTTAGTTTTTGGCATATGGAAATTCAGTTTTTCCAGCACCACTTATTAAAGAGGCTATCTTTCTTCCAGTGTACATGTTTGACCCCTTTGTCAATGATAAGGTGGTTGAGTGTGTTTGTAGCTGAGGCTATATCTTCTAATCTATTTTATTGATCTTCAGGTTTGTTTTTATTCCAGTACCATGCTGATCTTATTACAGTAGCTTTGTAATGTAATTTCAAGTCAAGGATTGTGATGCCTCCTGCCTTACCTGTGTTGCCCAGAATTGCCTTTGCTAGTCAAGGTCTCTGATGGTTCTGGATGAATTTTACGGATGATTTCTCTGGCTCTGTGAGATACACAAGTGGTATTTTGATTGGGATTGCAGTAAATCTGTATAACAATTTTGGAAGGATGCCCATTTTCACAATGTTTGTTCTTCTTATCCATGAACAGGGAGTACCTTCCCATTTTATGAATCCTCTCTGATTTCCTTTTTCAGAGTAATGTAGTTTTCACTGTAGAGATCGTTTACTTCTTTTGTTAGATTGATTCCTAAGTATTTCATTTTTTTTTTTTTTGGAGGCTAGAGTGAAGGCTGTAGTTTCCCTCATTTCTCTCAGTGAGTTTGTTTTTTGGGAACAGGAATGATATTGATTTTTGAGAGTTGACCTTGTATCCAGCAGCATTACTGAATTTGGTTATTACATCTAGAAGTCTTTCAGTGGATTTTTGGGGGTCTTCTATGTAGAGAATCATATTGTCTGCAAATAATGATAATTTAACTTCTTCCTTTCCTATCCTTATTCTTTTTATTTCTCTCTCTTATCTAAAAGCTCTGGCTAATGTTTCCAGAAGTATAATGAATAGGAGTGGTGATAATGGGCCTCCTTGTCTTGTTCCTGATTTTAGGTTGAAAGTTTTCAGTTTTTCTCCATTTTGTAAAATGCTGGTTGTTTGTTTATGATATATGCTTTTATCAGGTTGAGATAAAGGCCATCTATCCTGATTTTCTGTAGGGTCTTTATCATGAATGAATGTTGGATTTTGTCAAAAGCTTTTTTGCATCTATTGAGATGGTCATGTGATTCTTGTCCTTGGCTCTGTTGATATGATGTATTACATTTATTGATTTGCATATGTTGAACCATCCCTGCATTCCTGAGATGAATGCCCCTTGTTTGTGGTGTATAATCTTCCTGCTGACTTGTTGCATTCTATTTGCCAGTACTTTATTGAGGATATTTTGCATCTATGTTCATTAGAGAGATTGGTCTATAATTTTCTTTTTTGGTTGAGTCTTTCTCTGGTTTTGGTATTAGGGTAATACTTGCTTCCAGGAATGAGTTAGGGAGACTTGCTTCCATTTCCATTTCACTGAAGAGTTTGAGGAGTGTTGGCATTAAGTCCTCCCTAAATTTCTTACAGAATTCAGCAGTGAATCCATCACGACCTGGGCTTTTCTTTGTTGGTAAGGTTATAATTACATTTTCAATTTCATGAACTGAAATTGGGTTATTCAGCAGTTTTACATCTTCTTGATTCAGCTTTGGTAATTCATACATTTCTAGGAATCTGTCCATTTATTCTGTGTTATCAAACCTATGTGAGCAAAGGTTTTCAAAGCAGGTATTGATGATCTTCTGTATTTCCACAGAGTCTGTAGTGATTTCACCCTTTTCATTTCTTATTGCATGGATTTGAGGGTTTTCTTTCTTTTTTTTGATAAAATTGGCTAGGGGATTATCAATTTTATTTCTTCTTTCAAAGAACCAACTCTTCAAATCATTAATTCTTTGTATTGTTTTCTTAGTTTCAATTGCATTAATTTCTGCTCTGATCTTTATAATTCCCTCCCTTCTTTGGACTTTGGGCTTGACTTGCTCTTCTTTTTGGAGAAGTTTGAGGCACAACACTCAGTTGTTTATGTGTGTTTTTTCCATTTTTCTGATGTGGGAGTTTAGTGCTATAAATTTCCCTCTGAGAACTGCTTTCATTGTGTCCCACAGGTTCTGGTAATTTGTATTTGCATTTTTGTTTGATTGTAGATATTGTTTAATTTCTTCTTTAATTTCTTCTGTGGCCCATTGATTGTTCAGGACAGTGTTATTTAACTTCCATGTGTTTATGGGGTTATTGTGGGATTTTTGTCATTAGTTTCAAATTTTACTGTGTACAAATTCAGTTTTAAAAGTTTATATTAATTCCTAGACAGGAAAGTAAAAAGAGACAGGGAAACAATTTTTCACATAAGATGCTAAGAAATTAAGCACAAAATCAGCTTTAAGAGAGAAAAAGCCCATAATTAATACATTGGTATATTTTATTAAAATGTACTTTATGAATTTTCAAGGTTAATAACTGGTAGAGTAGGAGTCTAGACTAATCAATAGTTTCTCAAATTAAGAAATATAGGACAGATTACCATGAACACTAAGTCAAATAATTGCACGAGACAAAAATCTTCCCATTCTTTTTAAAGTAGGATATACTTTTCCCTACCTATATAAAAATAATCATTAATATTTAATTTCTTTCACCACAATTTTCTCTCCCTCCCCTCCCTTCTTTCTCCTTTTTATTAGAAAAAAAGCACAGTAAGTAAGGCAATTGATTAAATCAATTAATTTTGCAGATCAAAAAATCAAAGAAAATGGGGTACTTATATAAGCTCCTAGAACCCCAAGATCTCTGGTCTTTCTGGCTCACACACTGAATACATAGGCCACATGCTGATAATTTCATCTTTTGTGTGTATTTTCCTGTTCTTTCTCAGCAATCAAGATCTCCTCTGCTCTATCTTTGCAGTCCACAGCATTACTGAATCTTCCCTTCTGACCAAACTGAAAACATATTAAATCATTTTGCTGGGTTCTTTGTTCTTGGTTTTCAACATAAATCTGGCTAAAAGCACCCAACAATAGCCATGCCACTGTCTCAACATTTGACTGCCTTGAAATTTCTTCTGCCAGTTTAATTAGTCTGCTGCCCTTAATCTCAGTCTCTGAACTGAGTAGCTGAGCATGAGTAAAATGCAGACAAACTTTCTGCCAAGCCACAACACACATTTTCTGGACTCTAAAAGTCAATGCAGTCCTTCTTCCCAGCAGAAACCTTCCAAGTCTTGTCTTTATCAGCAAGATTTCTATCAGTCTTCTGGTCTTCTTCCATACAGAACAGCCGAAGGTGTTCCAGCTCTACTTTTTCAGGCACCATCTCTTATCCTTTCCAATCTCTTCCCACAAGCCATTCCCAAAGGCTCTCAAAACACATGGACAGGTAAAGTCACAACCCTACTGCTGGTACTAAATTCTGTGTTGGTTAAGGAAGAAGAGGTTTACTTAGCTCACAGTTTGTAGAGGTTTCAGTAAATAACCAGATGGCTCCAAGGCAGGGTGGCATGGCACAAAGGCAACAGTTGCTGCAATGGAAGAAAATAAAAGCAGCAAGAAAAAAAAGGGATAAGTAAGTCTCTTTTCCTCCCTTATATTGTATTCAGGCTCACAGAAAAAATAAACCATATGATATTTAACTTTCTGACTCAGGTTTTGGGTTCAAGTTCCATCCATTTCCCTATATATGGAGTGATTCATTCATTTTTATGCCTGAATAATATTTTATCATATATATATTATATATATAATATATATTATATATATATATATATATATTTCATTATGTACTGGTATGAAGGAGGCTGTGAAAAATGTACACCCCTTTCTCTGATACTGACAACCATAGCTTCCCAAGCCTGTCTCTATCATGGCCATATAGTATCATTAAACATAGTATCTTTCAAACATAGAGTCAGAGGGCTGAGGAGAACACTGGATACAAGAATTCCTTTCTGAAAGCAGAGTTGGGGTCTAGTCAAGAATGTCTCCACTGCCAGCTCCATGATCTTCCAGTCTGCTGCTGAGCAGAGTTCTACCACTCTAGCCAGCCACCACTGATGTCCTCTGGGACGCCTGTGTCTGAGTCCTCACTGTGAACAGATGGTCCCTGTCCCGCCCTTTGACCTGTGGTAATGTGAGGAAAGGTAGATGATCTATTTTTCATTCACTGGTCTATGCACAACAAGAAACTATATTTCAATCACATGAAGAAGAAAGCACCCAGAGAACTTCAACTTTGAGCCTGATGATATAACTAGACAAAACTTCGTGTTATTTTCCTTCAGAAGGTGAACAGTGTGTTCACTGTGTGAAAATAAAGAAGTACACAGGTACTTTTGGTGGCCCAAGGGCTAACTATGGTGGAGACAACAATCTGTTCACCAAACTTTCTTCTAGTTATTCATGCACACTAGCATTTTCTAGCTTTCCTTGTATACAAGTATCTCTGTGTAACCAGGTTTTATCAGCAGGACGTGAGCAGAAGTGTTGTGCACCACTTAGTAGGCCTGGCACATACAAACACCCAACATTGTTCCTCCCTGATAAATGCAAGTGACGATGAGGTCACAGGCAGTGATGAAGACTCAAGATTAAAGAAGCCTGCATCTCTGAGTGACATGGATGAGAGCTGCCCTGTTGATCAGAACACCCACCAAGAGGAGGAGGTAAGGTCCTGTTGGAGACATGGCAATATTAATAGTCTGCTCAGGATGTTAGGAGGCAGAACATTCACTGCAGCTCTGAAACAATGAGTCTCTGAATGACCTCAAGTACAGTCCACAAGCTCCATGTATCTTCATCTTCAGCTTTAAATGAGAGTTTAGCTGATATCTAAAAAATTCTATCTGTACTCCTAAATCATCCACTTACCTGATGGTATTCTAAAATTACAGTATAGCTTAATTTAGACCACTTTGCTTTACCTTGTCACTTCTCTCAACTCTGTCTCTCTATGTGTATATATGTCATATCATCAAGATCCAAGATGAACTTTTCTATTTTTTAAAATGCTGACATCAACTGGACTTCTGAGTACTCTTCTAGACATATAATTGGTATTTCAAACTTCACAGAGCCCTTGAATTTCCAAGGAAGGTTTTCCCTCCTACTCTTTCTAGATCAATAAATGATGCCAGATCATTTCAGTGGCTCAAGTCAACAAATTTTATTCCTGTTTTATTTTCGTCACTTAGATCCAACCTTCCATCACCTCCTATTACTCAATTCGAAATATATTCACAAATAGTCCATAATTTTTATCTCCACTGTGAGGTAAAATCATTATTATCTCTCATGTAGCTTATATTAGTGACTTTATAGCTGATTCGTTTTCTTACTCTTTTATTTTTACAATCCATCCAAGGTGGTCTTCAAAAAATTTTAGTAAACATGTCATATTACAGCTGAGTTTTCTGTATTGATTTTCTATTGCTCTTAAAATAAATCCAACTCCTTTTTATGAAGCCTAGAAGATCTTGCATACCATAATCTACTCTCCAAAATTGCCTCTTACCTAAATAACCCACTCCTACCTATATAACCCACTTTCCAACTTCATCTCGTAGGACTTTTGCTCTTGTCCTCTGGGTTACAAGCCCATTGTTCCTCCTAAGAATTTTTCTAAGTTTAAAGCCTTTATACTTGCTATATGCTTTGCCCAGAATTCTCTATTCCAATATAATTCTGGGGATGATTACTTTTATCATTCGCTTGTCAATCAACTATGTCATACTCCACAGGAGTCTTCCCCAGGCCATCCATTTACATTTTAGATATCCCCTAATAAATCTGTTCTCCACAAACACTGTTTCATTTTTTCATGGCATTTGTCACTATGTAAAATTATCTTACTTATTTATTTTCTCTCTCCCCTACTGTCACACAATAATCATGAGGGTAAGGATTTTATCTGCCTTGTTCACCATAATGTCTAAGAGACAAATTTGGCATATTCACACCAATAAGTAGTTCTTGAATAGATGATTGACTGAGCGAATAAACAAATGATTACAGACAATGTACTTTTTCCATATTTGTTCGAATTTCACTTAGATTACTTGTCTTAATACATTTTAAAATAAATCGTTTTATAACGAAAAACATAGTCTAAATCAATAGCTATGCCTGCAAAGATCATAGGGATTCAACAATCAAATTAGTTGAAAGAGTGTTGTGTTCCATACTAATCCATAAAGGTAATCCCCATAACTTTTGTTTTATAGGGTAACCATCTCATTACATTAGTCATTTTTCAATTAATACATCAGTTCCAGATAAGATGCAGGTTTTTTTTGAAAATCCTACAAATGAATTAAAAGGGGAATTTGACTTTTTCCTCTTTAAATCCCCAGTGGAAGAAAACCAGCCCATGGATCCCTGTTGTCCTCACCCCTTGGTGCCCTGAGAGCCAGGACATCAGGCTGGAGTTGGTGATTGCTCTGCCAGTGGTCTGCATCGATATCAGTGCTCTGAAATCTGGCTAAAGAAAATAAAGCAAGAAAAAGGCAGATTAAGAGAGCATCACGGTGGTCAAACAGCCTGATTCATTCTCACATCTCAGAAACTTTCATTAAGATTTACATCATGATGCTGACCTAAGTGGCAAAGCAATTTTTTCATAGCTGAACAAAAAAAGCTAATACTCACCAGTTGGGTCAGGTAACCTTTTTCTTGCTCACAGCGAGTAATGGAGTTTGCCTCATGTGAGTGAGACTGACCAATGGATGGATATCCCTGTGTTCCAGAGGAGTAAGTTTCCCTGTAATAAATCTCTACTCTACTTATTAAGGTTTTTTAAAAAGGCCCTCACTTTATGCATTTTTCTTAGTGATCCCAAGAAAGGTTATATGCACACTCTTTTTAAAAATGTGTATGTTGACATTAAAATGCCCCACATGATTTCCAAAAGCACCTGGAGAAAAAAATTAGTTGATACCTTAGAAATGAAGTCCCTCAAGTAAAACACACACACACACACACACACACACATACACAAATATACACACACCCACCATATTACAGAAATCTAAATGGTGGTAGACATTACCCAGAATATGTTTTCATGCACTTGAATTCAGAAAAATTGAGTTTTATAAGTGCTAATTACAGAGAAGCAAAAAACATCAGAAGAGGCAGAGTGAGTATCTAAGAAGCTATTGCAGTAACATTTCCAAAACAATAGAATGCAGGCAGCTCCGTGTAAACTGCTGAATGACACACTATTGGATAGAGTATAAAACTCATATCCTCTCAGTCACTGAGAAATCACAAGGGAAGTCTAGTCTTTCCTGGACCACATCAAAGAATCTTCTTTTGCTAATTGCTATCAAGTAGTTTTCTAGTGCCATTGATAATACTTATGCTTACACCACATAAAGGTTAAAAAAAATAGTATTCCTTTCCCCAGTAAATAGGTTTTTAAGGGACTGTATTATTGAGTTTACAACAATAATAACAATAATCTTATTTCATGCAAATTACACAACTCAAATAAGTGGATTCGAACCAAAAGAAAACAGAGCCAACTTATAAGAATTTCAATTGTTATAAAATGGTTGCTTCTCTTACTTTCATGCAAACAAATTCTTCATGAAAGTTTAGATGCTAACCTGTTCTGGTTATCTCCACTTGTACAGACAACATGATTAGAAAGGAACCTTTTCTCAGACATTATTGACTTTAAGGTTTTTTTAATAATGTGTAGTTTTAAGAAGCAAAATTTTCCAATGAGAACTGATTTCAGAAAAGTCATTCAGATTCTAAAAACTGCAGAAGTATTTAGAAATATAAGTGTGGCATAGCAGTGAGTTACAACAACCCATCCCATACTTTTCTACTGTAAATTTGTACTTTAGCATCATAATAGCTGGTCACATGTCTCGGTAGCTGCACCTACAGAACACAGGAAGCACTTTGTGTTTACCCACTTGGTATAATGAACAGCAAGGTATGTGGACATGTGCGAAAGTGTCAGACCAGATTTTTACCTACATAATGTTCCAGCTAACAGGATTTGCATACTCTTACCTGAGCATCACAGAGGGTGAAAGTGCACCCACATCACACTTCCATTATGTAAGCATGCGATTTACCGCAATGGAATGTGGTGTGTAGCTATTCCTGGAAAAAGCAAAAACCCATCTATGCATTCACCCACTTGGCAGGTGAATGACAAGGTGTATACAGGAGCACCAAATCAGCAAAAGGTGAGTTTTACCCATGAAATGCTCATTGTTAAATTTCTGTGCATTTAGGATTTACATTTAGGATTTGATGTTTAAAAAGTTTTCTTTTGATTTTTCTGGTAGAAGTAACCCAAATCAGCACAATTACACATAAAAAAGCATATTTACAGATTTTGGAGGTCAAAAGTGAATCACAAGATTATTTGTGCATGGATAATGAAGATGATAATGACTTTGACATTGACCATGTAGGCCAAAATTCCTGTGACAGTGAAATGGAGCAAGAATGTGCTGATACAGACAGAGAATGCAGACCTTCTTGATTCATAGAATGAAGAAAACAGCAATGAAAGTACATATTTGACTACTGAAAATAGTACAAAATGGTCACTCAATCAAATAGAATGATCTAATGTTAGAACTAAGTCCAAAAATATAGTGAGGATCTTGACAGAGAAGAAACCTATTGGACAAAGTGCCAGCACTGCCATTCAATATTGGAAATTATTTTTAACAGACAAAATGATACAAGATATTGTGAAATACACAAATGCTTAAATACAAGTAAGATATTCTGTATCATACTTAAAAATGTGCTTATTATGACACCCCACTAGCTGAATTGAAAACATTCATAGGGATGCTGTGTTCAGCAGGGTTTTCTTCATGGTAATCACAAGAATGTGAAAGACTTCTGGGATAGCAATGGATGTGGACTTAAGGTTTGTAGAATAACATGATTCTGAAGAAATTTGGTTTCCTTCAAGCTTGCCTGAGGTTTGATGACAAAACTATCCACCAAGAAAGAAAAAGAACTGATAGTCTGGCTGCTATCTACTCATTGATTGAGAAATTTGTGAGTAATTGTCAAACTTACACCATCTGAATATCTGACTATTGATGAACATCTTAAAGCATTTCATAGTAGCTGTAGCTTCAGACAGTATATGCAAAAAATCCTTCAAAATATAGCCTAAAAAGATATACCCTTATAGATGTGAAGATTTATTATGCTTTCAATTTAGAAATTTATCTTGAAATTCAACCTTATTTGTATAGAAATAAACCAAAGGATGTTGTGAACGGACTTGTTGCTCCCATTGCCCAAACTAATTGGAATGTGATATTCAACAATTGGTTAGCCAGTTTCCAATTGATGTTACATTTGCTAACAGATCACAAGTTAACCAGGGTAGGAGCTGCATACAGGAACAAAGTAGAAATTCCAAATGAAATGTTGAAATTTCAGAACAGGGAATTATGTAATACAATCTTTGGATTTCAGAAACATATAACATTGGCCTCATATATGGCAAAGAAAAACAAACTTTTACTGCTGGTGTCAACATTGCACCATGATGGAAATATCAATAGGGAAACCATGACTAAATGGAAACCTGAGATGGAAACTTTCTATAAGAACAAAGGTGGAGTAAATATTGTTGGTGAGTTATTCAGCAACTATGACGTCACTCAAAACACAAATCATTGGCCAATGGTTGTATTTTACGTGATCCTAAACATATGTGCCATAAATAGTTTGATAGTTTACAAAGAAAATGACAAGTGCAAAATACCACGGAGAAAATTTCTTCAAGGATTGGGACTGGAACTCACAAGAGATCATTTATAGTAGAGGAGAAACAAAATGTTTCTGCCAGGGAACTACACAAAAAATTGTGGAGCACACTTGTGAACTGGCAGGTGAACAGGCAGACATCATGAAGACCTAGTATAGCAAGTGGAAAACCAGGAGGTTAAGAGTTCGATCCCTGGTACCAAACAAAAAACAAACAAACAAACAAAAAATCAGTGGAAAACCAAAAGATTATTTCTATGGTAGACTTCTGTTTGTGTTTACACTGTAGTTCAAATAGGTTTTTATTTCTGCTGTTATGCTAAAGGTTTTGTAAGCAAGTAAAAAGTTGATGTGAAAAGATTGATGTCTATTCTAAGCACTCATTATATATTTAACATTTTATTTTATTGATATCTTATTTTCCTAAGATCATGTGCACAATATAGTAGAAAACTTCTGACAAAACAAGAAGACAAGAGAGGTGACAAAAACAGCCTATCACACAGGAAAGGAAAGTAAGCACATGTGCTGTCAGTGTAAGAGAGACATGTGTATGGAACATGCGATAGTCATGTGTGAAGACTGCCTTGGAGGTGACAATTGAAGCAAAACTTTTATCTGTGGTAGACTTCTTTTGTATTTATGTTGTAGTCTACATAGGTATTTACTTCTCATATTATCTTTCAGGTTTTATAAGCATGTACACAGTTGGTGTGAAATGTTGATGTTTATTCTATTCTTTTACACCAGGACTCATACTCAGGACCTTGTGCTTGTCAGGCAGGTGCGTGTGTCACTGAGCTATATACCCAGCTTGATGTTTATTCTAAACATGCAATACATATTAAGAATTTAACACTTTATTTTATCGATATTTTATGCTCCTGTTAACTGCATATTTTATAATATAATAAGAACCTTCTGACAGCAAGGCCAGCAAGAGGTCAAGTATGTCCTACAAAAAGGCCAAGAAAGCAAAACATATGTATTGTCAATGTAACAGGTGTGTATGCAAAGTACTGTTGTTATGTATGAAGAGTGCCTTAGGTGCAGTAATTGAAGTACAGATTGTTTTTGTAGAGTTCTATTGGAATTTTCATTGTAGTTCATATAGAAATCTATTTCTGTTGTTATATTTTAGACTTTGTACACCAAAACACAGTCAAAGCTAAAAATTTTGATACTTTTTTCATAAACACTCAAAAATATTAAAAATTTGGGCTGAGGATATAGTTCAGTGGCACAGTGCCTGCCTGGTAAGTGCAAGGTCCTGAGTTCAATTCCTGGTATAAAAAGAAATTTTAAAATTCAATGTTTTAATTATTTGAGATTTTTTCCTTTTAAACTCCTATTGTTTAGTATAATAGAACTAGTATAGTTACATTAGTATAGTATAATCATTGCTTCACAATGATTTAAAGTACTCTTTGTTTCCTATTAGTACTCATAAAATTAAAATTAATAATTCATCGATAGAAATATTCTAAACAATAATCATTTGTATTACACACCCATGATAATACACCTTTATGACAAAAGTGGCATTATAGCCCCTATTAAAATTTTTACTGAGACTGTATTTCAATATCTCAATGGGAGTCAAATAAGTTTTTTAAAAAACTGCAGGTTTTTAAATTCTTTGTATGAAAATATCCCACCAACATCACACTTTCTTACTATGCTTACTGTTTAATGCCTGCCAACTGTTAACTTTTACAAAGATGAGGTATGGATCGTTGTCTTAGTTACTTCTCTCTCTGTTGAGACACAATCCCTGATACACATAGTTCTAAGGAAGAAAGGTTCATTTTGACTCACAGTTTGTAGAGGTTTCAGTCTGTAATTAGCTGGCTCCAAGGCTGGGCATCATGACAGTAGGGCCTGGTACAGGAGAAGGAGTTCATGGCACGGTGACTGGAGACAGAGACACAGAGACAGAAAGAGTGAGAGGGGAGAGAGATCAAGGGAGGAAGAAGGGAGAAAGACCCTCCCAGGCCATGCCCCCAGTGACCCACCTCCTGTAACCGGCTTCACCTCCCGACATCAAACACTCAGCAGTGGACTAATCCACTGAGGATGGTCATGCCCCATGGTCCGATCCCCTCCCCAAAGCCCCACCTCTGAGCACATAAGGCTTAGAGGGACATCCAGATATAAACTGCAATAGTCATTTTTATGTAATTCTTTCAATTATGTTATCTAAAACTGATGCCTCTCTGACATTGATGTGCATACTAATCACATAAGATCTTACAAAATTAGCAGTTTGTACTTCAAGGTCTGAAATTCTGAATTTCTTTTAAGGTCTGAGGATACCAGAGTCATAATGTCTGTCAATAATGCAGCGCATTCTTTAAAGAACTTTTAGCTTGTAAAAAAGGAAACCTGTCGAGCTGCTACATTGTAACAATGTTAGCAACTGATTCCTACCTGTCCACTGTGTGAACACTGCATAGATTGGACTTGGAAAAGTATGTCATCTCCCATAGGATGGAGATTATGTTGGTTACACAGCAGCCCAAGCTCCCTTCTGAACCCCTTGAATTCCCCTAGAGAAATAGCCCTCATGGTCCTATCCAGAGCCCCAGCCTGGCCATCAGGAGGTCTACTTCCTTGCCTTTACATCTTTTACTTCCTTACCTTTAAATAAACTGTTTGTACTCTTCCTTCAGTCTGCGGCTTCATTCCTCATCCCAGTGGGAAACAACCCTGGTATTCCAGTAACACACTGGTGAAATTATCTATATTAAAAATAAGCCATTTCTGTAATAGAACTGGCTAAGCATCATTTTATAATTCTTAATTTGTTCTAGGACATATGTGTTTTGTAAATTATTAATGGTAAATGTATATAGATTATTATATAATGAGCCATGTCATAATAAGATACTTATAAATTTAAACTGAAACTTAACAGTAGAAAATGGCAATAATATAAACTAAAAACAAAACATCAAATGAGCCACACTAACACTGAACTGATTTTCTGTGTCTTTTATTTTACTTTAGCATACTCATCAATCTAGAAATCAGTGTGAAAAACAGCAAAATATTCTTGTTTAGATGTTACAAAAAAAGATCTTCAATTACCATGTTCTTCCAGAAGAGAACAAATAGCAACCCTGTTAGAACAAGACACAGTTTCATTTGTCTGAAAATTATTGTAATATGCTGAGTTTGTTAGAGTCTTAAGCTCTACTGTATCTGCTGATAAATCATCATAATATACAAATCATTTACATATGGAGAAAACAACGTTACAACCTAAGTGCGAACATTTTCCAATAACAAAGGCATCCACTTGTTGCTCAGTGCTTTTCTTTGTGGTGTAGAATCTCTACCACCATGTGCAGGAACACGGTACCACAGTCATAGTGGGAAGACAAAAGCCAACTCACAGACACCCTGCACCACCGAAAGAGACAGGGACAATGAGGTGTGTGGTCAGCTCAGAAAAGGCTCTGCAGGACCTGACTCGGCCACCGTATGGCCCACCCTAGTGAGGGCTGATCCTCGCTCATGCAGAGGGTGAATTCCCTGGGACTCAATAACCTTTCAGTGGCCACTGCCTTTCAAAACTCCCATCACAAAGAGATGTGTCTCCTTTCTGTTAGGGAGAGTAAGCATGATCATAGAATGTAAGTGGTTCTTTTTCTCACTTAAATTTACACCACAGATTTTGAAACTTCAGTGCCAAGAATTCAACACATCTCTCTCTTACCGCCTGATACCTTTTGCCTGGGATAGCTGTGTCTGGTTGGATAGAAATCTGAATGTGGAGGTGAGCCCTCTTGTCATTTCAATACTTCGCAATATTATTTCTATACTAATTTATATGCTGCAAATAAAAGGCATGCCACTAATACAATACACAGTATTGTCACATTTTAAGAGAAAAGGTTTCAAGCTAAATTATTTTTATGATAGCTACACTAAATATAGTACCTGCTGGAAACATTTTTATAACTAAATACTAAATAGAAACATCTGTCACCTTCTATTTCTCTCCTTTGATTGATATGGTTCAGAAAGAGAGCACATAAATCTGACAGAAAAAAAAAATGTTTAAAGACTGTATCAGGGGGCTTCTGGCCACATGGTGGACTAACATGCAAGTAAATATTTTTCTCATTACAATCAGACAAGCTAGATACAATATAACTAAAATGTTTAAATGCATGGGTAAGTTCAAAATGAAAAAGAGAGGTGTACTAGTGACTTTCTGAAACATAGTATCAGGCACTGGCAACTCCAAGGAGGAGAGGTTTGTTTGGTTCACAGTTCACAGGATTTGGTACATGGTTGGTTGGCTCCAGGCCAAAGCAGCATGGCAGAGGGGATCGTGGAGGAAAGCTGCACAACTCATGACAGCCAAGAAGCCTAGTTTTCTGAAGACCTCCCAAAATAGTGAAAGTAGTGAGCATCAGAACTTGATTTTTAAATGCCATTACCCACCTAAACAAGCTAAGGATCCAAAGAGCAATGTCTGGTTCCAAGACCGGGGCAGTGAAGTTCAGATGCACTTGGAACATTTGGTGTTAGAAATCAAGGATCTCTTCCAAAATCAATGAGGTGGAGCTAAAACAAAAGAGAAACCAGCGTCCAGGAGCTATCAGTGGTCAAATCTAGGACAATATGAGCGCCAAGTAAATAATGGATTTATAAATGGATCACAGCCTGTTGAATAAAATACTAAATGATAGTCCATTCTCATGAATGAGTAAATTGAAACATTCTGTAAAATACTTATTAGCTACAAAGCAAGAAGAATAAATTTAAATGGTTGCCCTTGCAACCATCATCTTATTGAAGGGTCACAAGGATTTCAACAGCAAAGGGACAAATGAAAACTTCTGTGTCACTTTGGAGAATTCAAGAACAAGGACACAGCATCGCTAATGTGGTATTTTTACCAAAGGCGCATAACCTGTATCTGCCTGTAAGGAAACATCATGCAAATACACTGAGCGACATCCTCCAAACTCACTGTCCGATTATCATCAAAAGTATTGAGGTCACAAAAAGTCACAGAAAGACCAAGAAAAATGATCCAGACTGAAGGAAGGGTGACCATTAAACACAGCACATAAGTCTGAATTGTACCTTTTAATGTTACAAAAAATAGCTGAAAAGTAATTGTTGAAACTTGAATGGAATCTGGGAATTTTATTCATAAATTGTCCTTAACAGTATTTTGCTTTTGATGGCAGTAATGTGATTATATTTGAAAGTATATTTGTTTGCTGTAAGTGCACATTAAAGTATTCTGGATTGTGGGGAACCAGGAAGAAAAATAATTCTGGGATAATTCTGGTGAAAAGTTATTTTTACTGTACTTGTGACTTTTCTCTAAGTTCTAGAGTATTGCATAAGACCCTATTTTTAGATATTAGTCTTACAGCAGGATAACAGTGAAAAACTCGAAGACATTTGTATAATCCTAAATTGTTTAATATAAAGGAAGATAGAAAATAATTTAGAGTGTGTCTATGCTAGGTATGATTTCTATCACCTTAAACAAATTTCAACAAATTTAATTTCAGAACAACACCACTGAGGGTCACAAAAGGTAAACTTGAAGGATATAAAAACTGTGCAACTTGCCCAAAGTTATCCTAAAAGTAGGTGTCAATGCTGGGAATACATCGACATGGTTAGAGGGATATTAGCAACACAATATAAATGTAAAGCCTCTCTAACCGTACACAAATGTAATTAGTCCAGAGTAATTTTGTTCTGGGATTTACTTTAATGATGCTTTTATTCAAATAAAGTTTTCTAGATCCTTTTATGTCAAATTTTAAATGTAGGATATTTGGCCAGGGTTAAGATGGGTTCTTCCAGAGGGAGTCACAGAAAAGCTCCCAGCTCAAAGTCAACAAACGCAGACAGCGGGAGTGATGGTCACATAATTAACTGGAGAGCTGGTGTGAGCACAGCTAAGTCAGGAGACACACTCTCCACTCTTCCCTCTCTGCTTTCCCTTCGTGGTGTACATGATCACAACCACAGCCAGGGTGGAGCCCAGGTAAAGGAGAAACCTAAGAGCCGTTCTCTCAGAGCCAAAGTCAATCAGTACTGCAAACGCAAAGAGTTACAGACAGCATGCCTCCATGACACATTAAAGATACAAAAGCAATAAAAGTCATGTCCACTCAAAAATAAACTCCGCCATGGTGACTCATAACCAGAAATAAGATCCCATTTAGGAAAACTAGTATTCAGTCTGCTCTGCACACATGCCCATGAGAAGTCACCTGGCCTCACAGAACAAGAAGTGGGCTCTCCTACTCCCTCGCCCCCTAAAATTTAACGAGTGCTGACTCGAAGAACTTAAATATAAATAAGACATACCTGTTTTCATTTTATATATGAAATAGGTCTGATAATAGATGTATCCATTACATAGTGTTTACTATGATAAAGAGAATTTAAAAAACACTAAAGATTATTAGCAAGAAAGAAAAAGATCAAACAGAACATAGGAAGTTATCACTATTCAGAGATCATCAATGTAAAATAGTCAATATGAGCAGTGCTCACCAAAGAATGGTCTCCGGAGTAGAAGCTTTTAATACATCTATGGATTCTTCAATCTGAAGATATCAGCCAATATCTTTGTTAGTCTCTTGGTATACTGCTCAGTGGAATAATGAATAAAGTAATCGTGGCAGCAGACTAGGAGGTCTTATATGGATTAAAGGAGATGGCATAGAACTCTACTCATCAAGACCTAGAAGTCCACAGCCAACTGCTGAGGACTCTATCTTCCAAAATCACAGAGCAAGACTGAGGCCCTTTTTGGGAATCACACAGCAAAAGAACACCCAGCCACTTGGTCATAGGTTGATACACTGGATGGTTTCCATTCAGGAAGAAGCAATTCTTTGTTCTTACTAGAATGAACACCATGCCTGTGACTTTGCCTTCTCTGCCTACAATGCCTCTAATGAAACTATCAACTGTAGCCTTCAAAATGCCTTATCCACCATGACAGAATAATGCCTCACATTGTTTCTAACCAGCAAACCCATTTTGCAGCAAATAAAGTGTATCTGTGTGGCAATGCTCATGGTATTCCTGGTCTTATCATAACTCTAAATCATGGTCTGTGGTAGAGCAATGCAATGTGCTTTTGAAGACAGATGAGAGCTAGCTGAGAGGCAGTGTCTTGAGTGCTGGAAAACATCCTCAAGGATGCAGAATATGTTCCAGACCTGCAAAGTCTATTTGTGGTGCTCCTCCAATAGCAAGGATACAAGGATCCAGGGTCCAAAGGAGGAAATGTGAATACTTACGTCACTTAACCTTTAGTAGCAAACTTGTACAATTTTTGTTCCTCATCTCCATAAATTTGGGCTCTATTAGTCTAGAAGTCTTAGCTTCCCCTTCAAAAAAGAATATTTCCATTAACGATACAGTAGTAGTTTCATTAACCTGGAAGCTGAGTTCGCCACCTCACTAAAAGTAGTAATTTAAAGAAACTTCCATATCAGTAAATTAAGAGGTAAACTGCAGGGTACACTACTAGCTAGAATGATATATATCTTGATGACCATGAGGAAACTTTGCTTCTACTCTATAATGAGGATAAGAAGGAATCTGCCTGGAATACAAAGATCCTTCACTTTTCACACTCTTCTGAGTCAAATCAAGGGAAAACTAAAACAACCCAACAGAGAAAGGACTGGTACCAGCCCAAACCACTGGGAGTAAAGAGTTTGGTTCCCTAAAAGGTAAGAAATCAGAGAGAGCTGAGGTGCTTGCTGATGGCAAGGGGAATATGGAAGTGGAAACGGAAGTGAGTGAAGGGTTTATCATTCCCATCTACACTGTCGTGCCAGCTGTGAGACTGAGGACTGCAATGAAGTATTTCTTTCCTATAGTGCTATAAATCTACTTGTGAGTGTATCACCCAATTTTCCTTCCCTCACCCCTTCCTCCTGTAATCTATGTTGATAAATTTCCTTTATACCTCCTTCACACTCGAGTTAAAGGCTATCAACTCGCTCTTTTTTCGTCCTCATAATTAACCATGTGTCTTCAGGAGCCACAGACACACACACACACACACACACACACACACACACACACACTGAAGGAATGGCTAAAATAAGGCTATTTTTACAATTACTGCAATTATTTAGATTCACACCACTAGATTAAGTACCTCATTCTGTATTATTCCCAGTGGCTTGGCTTCTGTGATTGAAACTAAACTAATAGAGAAGATAATTTTGCAAGTCATGACTTGGAAAGAAAATTTTTATTTTATTTTCAGAAGTACAGGATTTTGTCTTCCTAGGCAAAGAGAAT
>RJWM01013531.1:0-53246 GCA_004363535.1 Dasyprocta punctata
CACAAATCCTGGGGGTGGGAGGACTGAGGAAACATCCTAGGTATGTTTTGTAAAAAGCTTCCCAGAGATTTTGCTGTCGGCCTTCTGTGAATTGAACACATGTTGTCTGTCTTTGAGAACTGCCCTTGCTCTAAGTCTGCTAAGTAGGAGCTCTGAGATCTTTTCAGCCTTTCCATCAAACCACTTCCACTGCAGCTGCTGGGAGGCCGACATTCAAGTAGTAGTTTCTAATTTTCTCTGGGGTCTAGGTGCTTGCTGTGTGCTTAGGGTGTGTGGTCTTGGCGAGGCTGTGATTCTTCCCTTATGGCCTTGAACAGTGCTTCTCACCCATAAAAGGATACTTGATATGGGACATTTCTGGTTCTCACATTTAGGGGCTCCTGCTGATATCTAGTGGGTAGAGACCAAGGAGGCAGTTAAACATCCCTCAGTGCGTAGAATGGCATCCACACCCCCAACAAAGAATTATCTAGCCTAAAACAAGAATTGTGCCAACATCGAGAAGGCCAGACTTTCAGTAACTCTTTGAAGGGGAAAGAAAGGAATATTGGGTTGATTGCATACACACATATATTTTTTATTGTTTAAAATTTTATTGGTTCAAACTGCAACCTTAAGATGGCCCTGCCTCTAAGAAAGCCCAGCTCCTACGAGAATTTGCTGTTTGTGTCAGCCCCAAACCTGCTGATAGGCAGAGTCCTGAGATGCAACTGTGCATCCTTTCTCTTCTCCTTTGAGATTAAATCTCCAGTCCAGAACTATATGCTCAAGGACCCAACAGCTATCTCTTCGAAAGGCAGACATTCAAGGAGAAAACTTTCACTCTTGTTTCCAACTTGATGGGCCCCTTACTCCAGCTTATACCCCTGCTTCCTGCCATGGAGAAATAAGTTTGTCTCTCCTCCAGATGAGCCCCAATGTCAAGCCCAAACTCTTTGACTATTTTTCCCTCTTATCACTCTGTAAATTTCCTTTTCCCTGACTGCTTGAGTCCCTGATTTATTTTCCTTTCCTATTTCCTCATTTCCCCTTAAAACCCCCAGTTACCTCTGCACAAATTGAAGTTCAGTTTATGTTGTGTTCTTTTCCTTATTGCAGTAGTTATTACTGAATTAATCTGTCACCATCACTTTAACTAGAATATGGCTTAGTTTATCTTTGAAAAGACTTGAGTTATATCCTAAAAAATAAAGAATATTTCACCAAGGATGCCAGGCAGATGATTCATCACCACAAAGCACAAACATATTACATATTACATTCTTGAGCCTTTGGGATTTTAGAAGAACTATAAAAAATGTTTGAATGCAGAAGAAGGAGAAGAGGAGGAATAAAAGAAGAAAGAAGAAAAAAGGAAGGGAAGAGTAAACTCATTAGTTATTTAGTTTGAGAGTCACGACAATTTATTAGATTCGAAAACCCTGTATAGTTTGTATTTTTCTTCCTTAGCAAAAATCTCTAAGTATATATGAATCATTAAGGTAAATAATCACAAATTAAGCAGGTAATAGTCAAGCAATTTCAAAAGCAGTGATAAAACCTAGAATCCTGGGGTTCCAGATAAGTTCATCACTTAACCTTGACTTTCTGTTTCTCCTTCCAGAACATGAAGGGGTTGTCTCAAGTTGTCTTCCTTTCTAAACATCTATCCTGAAATGTTCCAGCCATAAAGACTGACATCTTTTCTTCCTCTCCTTAGACTGAAGCAGCCTCCAGCCAGGAAGATGTTAGATGAAGGGGTAATAGTTGCCCTGGGCAGTGATTTCAACCCCAATGCATACTGCTTTTCAATGGTAATTATGCTCCATGTTTTCCTGAGCAGAGTATCTGCTAATCATACACCCTTTTACTTGTTTCACAGGGAAATGTTTTTAGATCTTCCCCATGAAACAAGAAAAATGGTGTAGCCAGTAGGATCACTGGGTTGTTCTCCATCACATGAATGTCTCCAGACTGAGAGAAAAAAGCTACTATTTGCATTATCATTTTCTGATTTAGCCTTGAGGGTTTTTTGTTTTGTTTTGTTTTGTTTTGTTTTGTTTAATACTAACTCATTTTCCTTCTCCAGAGCATAGCAGGAACTCTGAGGCTTCAGTAAATTAGGGGGGAGGTAAGCTTCATCTTACACAGTAAGGGTCTTGAAAAGTCGCAAATAGATAATAAATACACAGTCTCTATAGGACAGGAGAGTTTTCCAAAGCATAGGAAGCTTCATGTATGAATTCAGATATTTTCATAGCAATTTGGGAAGTTCCACCCATACATTTATTGGGGAGGGGGGTAATTGGGATGTAACTCAGGGCTTTGGGTATGCTAAGCACAACCTCTCCAACTGAGCTACCTCCTGAGCCCTTCTATCTATGTAGTCAACTGTCTTTGTTGTGCTGGGTTGAGGAATATTCTAAGTAGCTATTGCCAGTCTGTTGCTTTCCTGCTATGTCCTTCTCTTCCCACCTCAGCCAATGGTCATGCATCTGGCCTGTGTGAACATGAGGATGTCCATGCCCGAGGCCTTGGCTGCTGCCACCATCAATGCAGCTTACGCACTGGGAAAATCCCACACGCATGGATCTTTGGAAGTTGGCAAACAAGGGGATTTCGTTATCATCAATGCATCCAGGTGAGTGTTCTCCCAGTGGAGTTATTTTATTTTCTGCTCACTGATTGTATGAAGATGAAGTTTAAATCCAGTTCCGCTAGCTACTAGTCTACACTGAGACACTACCCTGTCCTTCCTAGACAGAAAGTCTACCTCCTGCTCCTGAACTTCGGGTAGGCCATGTTTTCAGGTCTCTTTCGCTTACATCTGTCATACATTTCCAGATTCCTGCTCTGTTTACCTGGACTTGGGACTTCCGCTCTCCGGCATGTGTTTTTGTTTTTCTTTTTGGCTTCTCACCTACTTGCTCCCAGCTCTGGTTGTCACCTTGGTTCTGATGCATTCTTTCTTGGACTTCTGATCAAAAGTGGGTCCCCAAAGTCCTCCCTTAGTTACCTTTTTCCTGGTTTCTTATTATTACCCATAGTCTGCTACCACCTGGGCCTCCAGTGTGGTAATTTGGATCCCATTCTAATCTAAAAGTTATTTGTTCTATGGCTCCTTGTCTCTTGAAAGTCTGTCGCAGCCTTTGGGCCCCATGGACAACAGAGAAGAGTGACCATGTAATTCTGTTCCTCTTGGTCATAATCCACTTCCCCCATTGAAAATAATGCTCGTGTTACCATTTGTGCCTCATGTAATTGAGCAAACATTTTCAGATCAAGTACTTAAATAATATTATTGATGTTTAATGTACAGTTGACCAGTTAGTTACTTACCTTTTGTTTGAAAGACCCAAATACTAATGATCCAGTATAAATCAATTTTTTAAAATGCATTTTAAATTGGCCTTTATTGACATTGTGATGATTTTGACTATTATGCACTGAAAAAAATGTGTGATTTTTTTTCTAGATGGGAGCATTTGATTTATCAGTTTGGAGGCCATCATGAATTAATTGAATATGTGATAGTTAAAGGAAAAGTCATCTATCAAAAATGATAACAACTGGAAGGAAAGAGAAAGTATCTCCACTGCATAAAATAAGTCAGTACAGCTATTACACCTTATGAAGTGTTTTAAATAAGTTAAAATTCCTTAGTAGTTTACCAGAACTATGTCAATTTAAATATTTTTCAATTGTCTTGTTAATTCACTTAACAAGACTCAAGGTTGCTTTATTTGAATTGAACATATGCACATGAACATATAAACAAGTAAGTTGTTATTGTCAAATTATTAAGTTGTTTCACAAAGATTGTTTACAAAATGTTCTGAAGATTAATATGATAGGATACCACATAATGCCTTTGTGGGAAAACCAGACTTGGCTTGAAATTTCCTTTTTGTTTTCGTATCTCAATTCTCAACTTTTAAGCTATATTTAGTGACCATTCAGGGATGGAAGGAAATCTGGATGCTATGCTCCAAATTAAGCTAAATGTACCTCTTTCTAATAAGTAAATTGTATTTTCTTTTCATTGTTTTTCAAATGAATTAATGTATGTGGGTTGTCCTTCCATTTCTAATGCCTTTTCATTCCTAGCAATGGAACTTCATAGCAGAATTGAAGACTTGTCATTTTACACAGAGGTGTTGCAACGTTTTTATAATAGATGCATTTCAGTCAACTCAAATTATGTAATTTTTTAAAGTTGTTTTAATGTTTTTGATTCCTCACATCACATTGTATAAAAACATGTTACAGATCTCAATAAATATTTGCTATCTCTATTACTAATGTCGTTTCTGTTTAGCCCTGGAACTAAATCAGCAGCATTTTCTATCAGAATTTTTGAGCAAAATTGAATGAACAAATTACAAAATTATTTGCAGAGTGAATGATTATGATTATTTATATGCATGTGTGTTTCTAAAGCAATGTGAGTTTGCTTGAAATCTTTTAAAATGTTTCACTCATCTTTATAATCACAGCTACATAATCAAACTTTCTTGTATTTACAAAGAAGTGATTTGATAGGTAAACATTGTCAAATTATCACCAAGTTCAGATTAATAGAGCCTGAATTAATGAGGCTTTATTCTACTAAATGTAAGTCAAATGAAGTAAGTTTCTGTTACTATAATGAATTAAGTAAAGCATGCTATATTAGTTCACTTTTCCTTTGCTGCACAATTCCTGACACCCACAATTTAAAGGAGGAGAGGTTTAATTTGACTCAGTTTCAGAGGATTCAGTCTACAGATATCTGGCTCTAAAGCAGGAGCATCATGACAGAAGAGCATTGTAGACCAAAGCTGCTTAATCCATGGTAGTTAGGAAAGAGAACAGGGGGACAGTGCCAGAGAGGAAGGGACCACCGCCCGTATGCAGTACTCAAGATTTCACTTCTATGACCCACCCAGACAAACCCAAGAATGTGCTTTGCTAATCTGTTTGGCATTTGTTTATCCAATCAAACTGACATATCAGGATTAGTGGTCACACATGCTACTTACAAAATGAGGATTCTTTAGCTCACAGTTTTGTCTGCTGAAAGTTCCAATCAGCATGGTCTGGACTCTGGTGAGGGTCCTCCTTGGCTGCACCAATTCATGGCAAACCACCTGGTGGGAATGCATGTCAGAGAAGATCAATCATGTCTGCATAAAGACATAGAGAGACTGGATGGGGCCAAGCTCAGGATTTTATAACCAGAGTCCCAGCAGAAATGCCTTTATCCCTTTTGAGGACAGTACTCCCCACCCTCTAGTTAACTTTGACCTAAGGACTTTCCTCTAAGGCTTCACCTTCTAGAGGCCCCACTCCCTAGAACTACTACATTGAGAACCAACCTTCTGTCACACAGACCCTTAGGGGACAAACCACATCCAAACCATTCCAGTACTGCTCTGCAGAAGGTCAAGGGTCACTGTTGCATTTTGTTGTCATTGCATCAGGGTTTTGGGGTCTCTGTTCATCTTGTTTAGCCATTTTGAGGAGCTGTGGGGGAATCATGGTTGCTGTGGGTGATGCCTCCCCTGTGACCAGTCACCTAGTCAGTGGTAGAAGAGTGGGATGCAAAAGACACAATGTTAGGTTTGCCCTAGAACCCAGGCCACCTAGGATTATGGACTGTAATTGAAAAACACGGTGAATATTAAAAAAAAATTCAAATTTAACTATAGTAAAAGATACATTGCCATTAACTCCCTTCAGAATATTCCCCCTTGCTGTGAACACACTTTTCCCATTGTTCTTGCTACTTTCACTTGAGACTTGAATGAGGATCTTCATTTTTTACAAGAATCCAGGTGACCTGTATGTCCATTAGAGTCTGAGAAGCACTGGAGTCCAGGCCCAGGTCACACAGAACATACAATGTGAATTATACACGGTGTGCAACACTGCTCCCTCTGTCTGGCAAACAGGAGTCCTCCTCATTCACAGAGGATGTGTTCAAGATTCCTCAGTGGAGGCCTGAAACTTCTGATGGTACCAACATTTTACAGCTACAAGTACTCTGTTTTCTCCCATATATACATATCTATGTTAAAATTTAATTTGTAAATTAGGCAAACTAAGAAATCAGCAGTAAAAACTAAAAATAAAAAATTCATAGCAATATGCTGTAATAAAAGTTATATGAATGTGGCCTGTCTCTCAACATATCTTACTGTACTTTTACCTTTTCATTTGAAGGAAGCACTTTATGGCTTCTGTTTAGCATATCTGGGGTTGGGGATCTAGCTCAGTGGCACAGCACATGCCTGGCAAGTGCAAGGTCCTGAGTTCAATTCCCTGTACCAAACCAAACCAAACCAAACCACCACAACAAAAAACATCTGAGTTGCCAGCATTACTGCTCTTGTGCTTTGGAATCAGTATTAAGCAAAACAAGGGTTATATGAACACAAGATCTGTGATGCCAGGACAGTCATTCTGGATGAGAGGGTGACAAAGTAACTAATGAACTGGTGGCATATACAGTGCGGATACGCTGGAGGTTCATAACACAGGAGGCACAGAGTAAGGTGATTCAAGATACTATCATGCTACTCAGAATGAGGCATAATTTAAAAATCGGGAATTGTTTGTGTCTGGAGTTTTCTGTTGACTTCAGGTAGCCAAAACCACAGAAAGTAAAACTGAATGAGCAGAAATTGAAGTATTTAATCTCTCTTCTCTGTGTGGGGAAATTGGAGGTGGTTGTTGCTTATCCCTCGCATGTCTGTGATAGCCTTCTTAGCATTGTAATTTAATTGTCTTTCCCATTCAGTTGAGAATTAGCAGAAAGCAAGGATCTTATCAGGTCCTCAGAATTTAGTACAGTGATTGACTCAAAGCAGATGGTGGATGGATAATGGTTAATGAATAATGACCAAACATAGACAGTGATGATGAAAATTATTTATCAAATACAATGCTAAGTGGACTAACCCAGGATTCAGTGTAAATACTTATTCTGTAGGTTGGAAAGAGATTTGATCTCTTACTATAATGCCAAAGGAGGATGCTTCTGAGGGAATGAAGTTAAAAGTAAAATCAACCAACCAACCAAACAACAATTGCATGGTGATGGTGGAGAAGGAGGCTGCCATTTTCAGTTCTAAGAATTGAAGACTTTGATGAGCTGGAACAACTCCATGACGCCCAAACAAAAGGTCATGGAGTATTCAGAAGACACGTGATAAACCCTCCTAGAGATGTGGGTTCACTGGGGGCCTGGGACTATAAAGTCAGATTTCCCAGGGTTTTGAACGTCAGATTAGCTAGTTGGAATGTTACCATTAAGGTCCAGGGAAGCCACTGAAAGTGTTTTAACAGGCTGTGCCCAGGACAACAGTGTTGTAGAAAAATTAACCTGGTGTTAGCGTACATTTTTGTTGTGTGAATGGCTCTAGCAAGATGCCTACAAAGCTGACCCATCCATTGGTGGAGCAAATACTGGGTGGAGTAAATTCAGGTGGAAGACTCCCAAGGTGGCTCAGTGAGATATGAAAGTCCTTACTCTGTGCTCCACTGAGCTGGACTAGTATCTCTTCTTATTGTAAGAAGTAGTTCAGCTCTTTAGCTTGTAAATAGCCAGTTAGCAAGGGACAGGGCCTAAGATGGAATTGGGCTGGTCAGCCTTACAAAGACAACAGCATGTTTGCTGACTTTAGCATTAACTCAAGTCATGTAGAGAGTTAAGCTCAGAGATGTAAAAACAAACACAGGAGAAATGATAAAAGTTAAGTAAAGACAGGCATTTAGACAGAATGGAGTGCACCAAGTTAGTTAGCAACCCCTTCCTACACCCAGGTAGGGGGCTGGTTTTGTTGAATTCAAAGACCCCGAGTAACTGATTTCTCTTTTGAACTTTGCACTGGAAAGCCTGAGTCTCAACTGGTTATTTTAAACCCATGAGGGCACCTGTCATAGGTGACCCCTAGTCCCTGAGCAAATTCCTGTTTTCTGCTGGTCCATAAAAGATTTTGGACAAAGAACTTTTGTGACACCCCACTTGCAGGATCCTCTTCTCGAACCATGAGTTGTTGTTTCTTCTTATACTTTCAATAAAGCACTCCTCTTAACTGCTTCCTTGTCCAGGATTTCATTCTTTGACTTTGTTGAGACAGCAACCCAGTTTACATAGTATCATCAGTAGCCCACCCCAGGAGAAGAACTACATCTCTCTTAAGAAAGATTGTGTCAGGCAGAGTCAAGCTTTGGAAAACCTCAAACCATTGTACATGTTTTTGTGCCTACCAAGAATCAATTTTCACCCCTCTAGGGACAATATCACAGGCAAGCTAATGTGATATGTATGCCAAAGGATACAAACATCCAGGTATTGACTTCATCTTGAACTCTTTATTCGCAAAATGTAGAGGTTGGATTCCTCCCAGCCCTGGAATTCTGTTTCTAAGCTGGGCACTGCCTTCAGGGAATTTACAATCCAATTAAAGCAGGAAGATGGACATTAAAAAAAATGAAATCTATGCCAGACAATGTTCAACGTTTGATCCTGAAAGAAAAACACTCTGTGGAAACAGACTAACTTCATCATTTATATTAGTTTTGCCAGTTTTCCTTAAAGCACAGGCATCTTGGTCTTTCTAATAGAAACCAGTTGAAGAATAAAGCCAATGCCAGCCTCTTGGAGAGATGTTTTTGCCAGTGGAAAGACATTCCAATATATGAAGGCACATGTTTTCCAAGTGGTTCTACTGAAACTGTTGCAGCCAAGGGGCACTTGGTGCCCAGATGGTGGAAACTACCACTGAGCCACAGTGATCTGTCTCTTTTCATGCACATTTAAGATCTCAGAGGTCTTTTGTGCTGGTAAAGTTTTCTTCTCCAACTGAACATGAGTTAAGCTCTCCACGTCCTGTACCCTGATTACTTCCCAGCTTTCCCACGGTATTAGAACACATTGCTATTGTTTGTTTTCCCATCTGGCCCACTGCCTAGACTATAAACTGTGAGTACAAGGATCAAGGCCATTTGGCTTCCCATTTATTTGAATCTGACCAAACACATGGTCAATGAGCGCCATGCATCGACACTTAGGTTGCACTGTTCCTTTTTCCTTGCTTCTCTCTGACTCCCACCTGCAAAGCTCAGCTCAGTACTTTCTCTTGAGGCCTCCCTGATAACATTTGGTACTGTAGTTGCCATAGCAAGTCCCCAACTAGACAGTATGTCCCCAACACAGGGTTGCATGTGATGTTGGTGCACAACAGCCCCTCAGACACGGTGGCTGAGTTTGGCAGGAAGCCAATGGCTACAAGTGTCAAAAACTTGACCAAACTTGACTTAAAAAAGAAGAATGTTTCTTAGCTCACCACGGGAATTCAGAGGCAAGGTAACTTTCTGGATTGGTTGATCCAGAAGCTCAGTGGTGTGGCAGAGCCACGCTCCTTCCTCTCTCTGCTCTGCCAGCCAGCCATGCCCTGGTCTAGCTGGCTGCTGATAGCCGCAGCTTCTGTGTCTCTGCATTTAGGTCAAGAGGGAAGGAAAGAAGGATGACTTCTGGTGGCTCTTGTGAGAGAAAACACTTTCTCAGGAGCCTCCAATACATCTCTTCTGTCTCACTGTCCCAAAAAACATTCCAGCTCTTTCTTAAACTAAACACTCAGCAAAGAGAATGGAATCTTTTTAGACTAATCAGGTGTATCTCCCAAGCTGAACAAATGTCTTGCAACTTTTCTCCTTGTTTTCGGGGGGTGTATTTTCAATGTTGACACTTAATTAATCAGTACCTTTAGCAAAATAACCTAGAAGGCAAAATAATCATACTATTCATATCATCCTTAATAAAAAAACATTAATCCAGTGATCAGACCCACAAATAAAACACATGCTTAGAGTAGCATGAAAAGGATCTCTGTCAAATATTCATTGGATTTTTTTCTTTTTTCTTTTTGTTTTTTGAGACAGGGTCTCACTATGCAGTTTAGGTTGAACTTGAAGTCAATATGTAGCCCAGGCTGGCCTCAAACTTGTGGTGATCCTCCTGCCTCTGCCTGCCAAGTGCTGGCATTTTAGGCACGCACCACTATACCCAGCTGTATCTGCTGCATTTTATGTATGCGGTAGATTGATAGGGAATGACCATAAATCACACTGAATCACACATCCATGGATATCACTTGAGTCTCACTCTCCCAAACTGACTGGGCTTGGTGAGTGGCTTGGCAGGTGACTTGCTTTGGCCACTACGCCATCAGTGAACAAAACACAGCAGAAGCTGCAAACTCCTTGTGCCTTGGGCTCACCCCACCTGGCTTCCCTGGGAGGAGAAGCCCAGATGAGCCTGTTGGGGAGAGGGTCCTGATTCTTCCAACTCTTTTGCCACTACTCAGTGAGAAAGAGCAAGAAGGTGCACTGGGCCCATGATATTTTCCAAAACGTGTTAACAACTATTCCCTGAATCTTCCAGAAATATGGTTAACTACACTTAGAATAGCCTTTGTATTTAAGAGGTGTTATATTTTGCTACACAAATCTAAGAACTGAACCTGGGGAGAGTATATGCTTAGCATGTATTACACCTTGGATCTAATTCCCAGTGAAATAGGACAGGTACCTCATGGAACAGGAGATGGGAAATTCTCAGCCCTAATCCATGATCTGCTACCCACTAGAGGTGTGGGTGTCCTTCTACCGAGGCTCCCTTGCTAACGATGTGTGGATCATACTCTCCTCTTATCCAAGGGACTGTGTATACTATAACAGCAGAGGGTGGGGCTATGATGGCCCCAAGGACAAAAATATTCACTGGTTGGAATCTTGTCCTAGGAATAGAGCCAGTACAACATAAGAAGGACATCTCCAATAATGTCATCCTTATCACCTAATAAAAAAACTCCCAGCTCCTAGCTCACCTCATTGGTGCCATGAAAACTTCTCTGAGCTAAGTGTAGTCACACATTCCTGCAGCCCCTGTACTCCGGGAGACTGAGCAGGAGGACTGCAAGTTTAAAGCCCAGCCTGGGTGACTTAGCAACTTGGCAAAATAAGAAGTGAAAAAGAGGGGAGGAGGTAGCTCAGTATAAAGTTCTTGGGTTCAATCAATCTCGTGTCAAAAAACAAAAAAAACAAAAGATCAGGCCAGTCTTATCTTTTCAGGGATGGGTCCCCTTCAGCTTTTCAAGCTGAGATTCATTCTCCACTTGCTTTTTCTTCCTAAGCTTCTATTAAACGTTTTGCCACTGCTTCACTTTTGATTGCTGTTATTAAACCAAGTTTTCACACACATGCTGTACAATCAGCATCTCTCCCCACCCCCTGCCAAAAAAATCTCAAAATAAAGTGAGAGTGAGACCACTGAATACAGTTTATTGCATATTTGCTCTGGAATTCTGTTGAGATCAGGTGATGGCCATTTCTAACAGAGCTGTATCGCTGTGCCCCGCGGGACTTTAGATATGGGTGGGGATCCAACCTCTCCCACCCTGGAGTGAAGAGCAGCCACTGGACGCCGGCTGGGTCACTGGCTCGACTGCAGCTCGGGTATAAGAATGAATCACCTGTGGCTGTGTTCCCATTTTAGCGAAGAACAACACAAAAACAACCTGTACATGAGGAAATTCCTCAGCACCTGCTTTGCTACCTGAACCAAAAGGTTTCACTTGGCTCCTCAACTTTCCTGTGGACAGGATGCAGCTAAAGAGTGACATCCTGCTGTGACATCCAGAGTTGGGTGCACTGCCCCTGTCCTCAGCTAGGCGATCTGGCAAGTGGCTCTGTCCTTTGCTTGACCAGCTGCAGTGATGTCAGTGTTTGGGGTGCTTTGCACACCACTGTACAGAGAGGTGCAAAGTCACACATCTCAGCCTTGGGAAGGCAAGAGGTCATCTGACCCTTTCTTCTCCTGACCAATTACACTAAGCCCTTCCGGAGAGTCCTTTATCTTCTTGGGAGAAAAACACAGATTGGGTAATACTTCCTCAGGTCCATCTACCTTGTGTCAATAGGGCTTGTTTTGATGATTACCATTACAGGGAGGGGGCTGGTCAGCACCCACAGACGGCTTATCCGTGAAAGGAGGCTTTCTAGCAGGGTTACCATATGTGTGTGACTAGAGTGCTAGCACACAGGAAGTGATAAATACTAACTCCAAACTCCAACTTCAGCACATTGTCAAACATATCTAGCAAACAGATGTAGTGATATTGATAAGTACGAAAGACACAGTTCAAGGAGCACCTGGATAGCAAAACCTTTGTATTCATTCCTTATTCCTTTCTACATAAGACTTCTTGGGGGGTATTAAGACCTCTGTATTTAATGGTTTAAGACCTATTGACTATTCTTTACTGTGATTCAACCAATAGAAGAAAGAGTAGCTTAAGAACAAACTGTGACTTAGAATGGTTATTTATGAATACATGTTAAGGAACATTCATCATGTTACGGCATAGTATAATCAGCCAAAGGAAGTCAACTAAAGAAGAGCTTCTCAAAGTAAATGACAAAATAATGTCCACAAAATCTAAATTTTTAGAGAAGAATGCTATCAATCTGTTTCCAAAATTGAGTTCATCTAATGCTAAGAGTTAAAAACAGACCCATACAATTTTGGCTACATTGAGATTTTTAAGAAAGAAAGAAACTCCTACAACCCCAAAACACCCAGTGCATCTCAACCTACGGGAATAAGAACATGGTGCAGGACTGAGCAACTATACTACTGCTACCATCCTAACCAAGTCAGGCTTTAGGGAAACTCCATCTACCTAGGAAAGTTCCCAGCTCTCTCCTTCAGAATGGAATCGCTTCATGTTCAGCTGAACGCCATCTGATCTAACTCATGACAAAGCCCACTAAAGTTCTTCTGTCTCTGGGATTTTGGTGGCTTTCTGGTGTAGATATTGCAGTGAAAAGGCTGTTGGAGACTGAGGTCTTGATTCTGGAATGTGCTCCATTTTGTATTTTTCAATGTATGGCACAGCTACGTCCCAAACCTGAGAAACAACGACAGGACACAGTTAATATATGGACAACATTGTTTCTTCATGCTGCTAAACATCAAATTCACCCCAAGGGAAAATATCCTCTATACCTGTATAGAACCAGAGTGGTTGTTTGCTTGCTTTTATTTTGAATCATTGACACATGACTTGTGTCAATCAGTTGTTGGATTCATTAAAGGCTTTAAAATTACAAAGTCCAAGAGTGCTGAAAGTTCTAAGCTGTGTTCTCTTCTGAAGCAAAACAAGCAAGTGAGCAAACAACAAACAGAATCTAGATAATTTAGCATGGACTGGATGGACAGATGGACAGATGAGTTAAGGATGGTTGCTAATGGGTATGAGTCGACTGTTTCCTAAAGCAAACCTTGAATGACAAAAGGCATTTTATTGGATTTCTCCATGGCTCTGCTTCCACACCACAGGTGCTCTGTGCCTTTGACCCTTGCTTCTCGGGCATAGCCTGGGTCTCAGACCCATCAGCATCACCTGGGACCAGGCAGAACCTCAGCACCTGCTCTGGACCTACTGAATCCGAATCTGCACTTTCATAAGATGGCCAGGAGATTCACATGCAGGTTCAAGTTTGAGAAGGAAAACCTCAGGTCCTGTTTTTGTTTTTACCTCTGCCCATCCAGGTACTTTCTTTTAAGCATAACATTTTTTCAAATAAAGCCCTGTTTTCGGTTTGCAGACGCTTTTTCTCTGATTACCACTGATAGTCAAGGAGTCTTTCCTCCTTGATGACCTTAGAAAATACGTTCTTTCAACAGCTAGGTTCTCACACTCTTCTACCATTATGAAACTGGTGGCAGGTAGCAGGCTTTCTCTCTAAGAGAATAAGATGTGCTTAGAAATAATAGGTGTGAAGATCAAATGGGGAAGGAACAACTGTTCTGAGGGAAATCAGATGATTCTAGGACAGCAGTAGTGAACTTATGGCGCATTTTTTTTTAAGACAAGAGATGTTAATGTATGAGTTGTTTTTTTCTAGACTAAAACCTCACTATTCAGGTTTAATTACAGTGTTGGCGCTTTACAACAAATAGGTGCGTGGCTTCTGGGTTGCGACTTGGGCACCCATCTCTGAACAGTTCATCATCACTATTCTAGGTAATATGGTATTTACAAATCAAAAGGCTAAGTAAACACACACAGAAAGAGAGAGAGAGAGAGAGAGAGAGAGAGAGAGAGAGATATCTGTATCAATCAGCTAAGTCTATGGTCAATGTAACCAGAGAAAATAGGCAGCAAAGGCATATTTCAGCCAGCAAGATGGGGCAGGGCCACATCAGAACAGGAGACAGGCTCAAAGCCCTTTAAAGTACCATCATGGATTTCATTGTCCACCCAGAGCTATGCAGCCACTGCATCTCACCTGGTGGTAGAAGTTGTGCTAACATCACCAGAAGAAAAAGTTCTTTTGAACAAAGCAGGACATTTTTGGGGAGCCAAGGTCTACAAACCTTTCATCTCAATATCCCTCCATAAATATTTATTCCAAAACTCCCTTAAAATTCATTTCAGCTTCTGTGCCTCAGGTCGTCAATGTTTGGCTGCACCATGGGGCCCTTAAAGTAATATCAGATGACTTTGTAGTGGCCTTGCAAGTTGTCCCTGTACTTCTATGTTCACTTCCAAGAAACAGCCAGGAAACAATAGAACAAGAATGTTTCTTCTCTCTTCCCACTTTGCTTTCCCATAGCAACCAAAACCTAAGAAATACTCTGGTAGCCTTGCCTTCTGCTCAAGGAGCAACCTGTGTGCTGCCTCAATGTCCGGAGCCATGAAGCGGTCTTTTATCCAGGGCCTACAGAGAAAGCATATTAATTCATCAGCCAAACATTAAGTACTATCAAGGTTCACAGTTTGAAATGGTGTAACTTCCAGGAACCTGTTGACTTTACCTTACAACAGAGCGCACCAGGTCATAGACCTTCTCCAGGGGAGTGGTTGTTTTCAGAGGGCGTAGAAACTCTATGCCCTGGCATGCTGCAAGAAGCTCAATGGCCAGTACTAAAACAAAAATATTGAGACAGTGACGGGTTAACTTCTGACTTCATGCTTGAGGGATGGAAGTCACCTGAATTAACAGCTATTACTAGCTGAGATGATTGGTTCACTGTGTATTGGTCAAATAAAGTTGCCTTGGTATCAATTATCATTTTAGGCCTGTGTTTCTAATGCCTTTGCTGTGTATTTAGTTGTGAGAAGGGGAGAATTGAGACATTTACCTGGACAGACTAGCAGGCTCCTCAGGAACCTGGCCTTTTGGCTATACCTACAAAAGTTATCATTTGCCCTGTTTACATCCTCCACTAAGTTTTGTTAGCCAGGTTTGGATTGAAGAGGAAGTCAGAACAAATGCCCAACCCTGATCTGGAGCCCAGCTCCATTAAATAAGTTTTCTTTTCACCAAGATCTTTTATTTCCCAGTTTCCAAGTCCACAGGAATGAAGTATGGATACAGAGTAGAAGATGTGAACTTTATCTTAAACCCACAGTGGATTATTCATCCTGTCCCATTGTGACCTTTCTGTACTAAGTACAATTTGTAATTTGCTTCATAAACTGAAAGACAAGAAATTAAATGTTTTTAGTACTCTATTTGGGTTAACCACTTAAATGAACTGATCAACTTTAAGATTCTAAACTACTTTTCCTGCAAATAATGGAATTTGGAGTGACAATCTCGAATTATGTTTCTATAATAATTCATCATAATTTAGAACATTTCAAATATAAAGAAATACAGATTTCAATACTTAAAGTTTATTGTAAAATGTGGCGCATTTAATAACAGATTTTGGTTAAGATAAACTATGTAAAGTCTGTTCTATGGCAAAACCTTAAAGGTGGTAAGATATCTATTTCTAGAACGTTAGTTTTAACAGATTTTGGAGTCTTCAAGTTTAAAGGCTTGAGATGGAATTAGTTCCTGAGCAGTCACTGACTCACTTGCTCATTGGCTGGCTCCTTCAAACCTGCAGTCCAGTCTTTGATGAAGAACTTTGTGCCAGGCATTTGAAGCCAAGCCAATAACATAACTAAAAACAACTTGAAATTTACATGAAGGTAGAAATAGGAAACAGGTGATCATTTTGATCAAAGACGTTGAGTGGAGAGTTGTTGGGTAAGATATTTTTTTTTCATCTGAAGCAACCTAGATGGTTGGAATAAATAATGGTAAATTACCAAATCAACAACTTCATTGCCTAGCTCCCAGCTTCACAGGTATTACAAAGATCTGACTCAATCACGCATCCTCAGTTCACAAGCTTTCATTTTGAGATAACCTTTGTGAGAGCACATGTCCAGCAGTCCTTCAAGTGGGGTCATAAGACAGAGACTGTTGGCTTCTTTTTGTCACCACAGGGAGCGGTTAAGACAGCAACTTGAACCAACAGGTAGAGCTAAATCCCAGCCCTGGCATCGAAGCACTCTAAATTTGGACACATTACTTAACTTCTGCTTAGGTTTCCTGATCTGTGCAGTGGGACAGGAGTGCCCACCTTTTAGGGTTACTGTGCAGATCAAATGGATTGCAAGACTGAAAGCCCACAGTACACGCTCAGTAAGTGTTAATGATGTGGTGCTGTCTCGGAAGAAGGGCTGTCTCATAGATAACATTAAAGCAGAACAAAACTGGGAAGCAAATATTCACAAGATAAACAAGAAACACATTAGAAAAACCTTGTCACCACTTCTGCACTATTGTGCTATCCATAGCCAGCAGTTCTCCCAAGAGACATCAACTAAAAACCATGCCCTTCTTTGGTAAGACTTCAAGGAGGTCAGTCTGTCTTGATTTATCTGGATGCTTCTTATACAGTTCTCATTTATTTTGAAATAAGCAGATATCCTGTAGTCTAACAATCACCTTCAAATCTCCAAAGTTTTTAAAGTACTGAAAATATCCAAAGAATCATGGAGATACCTTCTTATTTTCTTCATCTTAACAGAGTATAATTTACATGAATTAAATCTATCTTGAGCAAGTAAATAATAGTAGCACTTAAATACCCCGCAGATATATTCTCAAGGATTTAAAATTTGAACTCTATTCATTTACGGATCTCCCAAGCTAATTTATACCTGTGTTCTTGTCACTAGGAAAAGGCTGTTTCCACTGACTTTGCATCCCTCCAAGCCATTCCTCCCAAGATATCCACCACGGGAGCTCTTAAAGCCATTCCCTTTGAAAAAGTTTCCCTCCCTTCTCAGTCAGCTGTTGCATTTTAGGTCCCTCTCCTCCCCCAGAGCAACTGTCCCTCAAGGGGACTCCCCTTTCCTACCTCTAGTAGCCCTCAGCTGCCTTAATGCAGAGAGCATTAACCTTTATCAATAAGCCAAGTTCTTTCCTGAGTTTTGGCATCTGTACCTGAATAGCCTGTAACTGTTATCCCAATGCATCCAAAAGCAATTCACTTTGTGCATATGCTCCCCCTTTCCCTTGCACAATGAGTACTGTACATACACTTACACACACTAATTAGCCCTATGTATTGTTCAGATCTTAATCTTAAATATTCCTTTGGAGATGATTTTTCTGCTCCCTTCGTACTAAATCAAGTCAGTTCTTTATACTAGATCAGATCAAGTTATATCTCCCTATAATTTGGTTCTTCAGTTAGAATTTCCTCAAGTGTTAAAAGGTTGCCAGGCTGGTACCCAATGTTTGTCTCTCTGCGGAGACTTTAATTTTCAGAGGGAAGAAGGCAGGTAAATTCATTAATTCACAGGTGGTGGAACACTGTCTTTCTGCGCTCCCACACTAGTTTCTTGTGCAATGATTAATCACTAGGCACTGTAATAAGCAGATACTGATCGTGTATTCAGTGCCACTGGATTCCAAGATTATCGGTGCTTGCTAAATATCTGTAATCGAAACAAACTTAAGTGATAAACAGCCTCGTAACATAAATTGCTAATTTTTTTCCTTTTTCTCTTTGCCGGCTGAATTTCCTTAATATAAATGGAAGAAGGAGATAATAAAACCTGATGAGCTAGACCTACAATTTGGACCTATAGCCATGCAAATATTTTAACAATGAGTCTGTACTAACCCCTATCCTAGGGCTGTAGGGATGTGACTAAGGGAGACAAAATCCATGCTGTTGTGAAACTTGAGAGAGCCAAACAAGCCTAAGTATATCAGAGGTACCAGGTGCTATTAGAAAATACAGTGGAAGGGAAAAGAAAAGCAGTTGGTCCTTTAGCTGGGGCTGTCACGGAAGCCATCTGAGATAAAGAATGGGTAGCCACAACATTGGAGTGAGGCAGGGAACCATGAGAAGTTCTTGAGACATGGCTGTTTGCAGATGGTCCAGCGAGGTACAGAGGTAGGGATGGGCTCTTTGGCAGGTACACAGACAACACCAAGGTTCCAAGGTAGAGAACAGGATGGAGTGAAGAGGACAGATCATCTGGGGCTTCACAGGTCCCAGGAAAAGGGTCAGACTTTGTTTTGAGCACTTGGAGCTCACTGGCAATTTTCAACAAGGGGAAATGGTGTGCTCTACATTTTGTTTGCAAAAGCTTGTCTTGTTTTATATAGTGACTATAGAGAAACGATAGTGAAAACAAGATTAATCAGATGACAGAATCGATTGAGTGTCTTTGGAAAGTGAACTGGACAGAGGATAGAAGGACAGATGAAGGCAAGTCTTGAAGTTTTTGGTCAGAGTGACACGTAGAGTGGGGGAACCATCTGAAGAGTGGACATTTGCAACACACTGTAGTTGATAACAAGTGTTGGCGATGATGCTGAACAGTCGGTTCCCTCAAACGCTGCTGGTGGGAAGGCAACACGTGGGTGGCCACTTTGGAAAACTGTCTGGCAGTTCCTCAAACAGGTGAACATAGAGTCGTCCTATGACCCATCCATCCCACCCTAGAGAAGTGAAGACCTGTGTCCACGCATAAACGTGTACATGTTCACCACAGCACTATTTATAACAGCTAAAAGATGGAAGAAACCAAGTACCCTTCAACCAGTAAAATCATACACAAAATATGATTGATGCCCACAACAGAAGGACATTTGACCATGAAGAAGGAGAAAGTATTGACACACGCTACAGCAGAAGTGAACCTTGAAAACATTACGCTAAATGAAAGGAGCTGATCATAAAAGATGACATATTGTCCTATTTCATTCACGTGAAATGCCCCGAACAGGCATAGCCATAGAGACAGGAAGTGTATCAGTGGTGGCCTAAGACTGGGGAGAACAGAAAGAATGGAGATGTGATGTTTAAGGTTCTTTAGGGGCCAATGTGAACGCTCTAAATTGACTGTGGTGTTGGTCACCATGGCTCAGTGACTATACTAACGTTACTGAAGTGTACACTTTTTATTTCTTTTTTTATTTTAAAAAGAAAAAAGTAAAAGTAACAATAAAATAGACTTTCAAAACAGGTTAGTAGGAGTTACATTAATTACTACATTGCATATTGTTGTCTTTGTAGTAGTTATTCAGAGTACAAGATATAGGTATGATATCTTGTCCAAACAATGTTAGCACAAACCTTTTTTTTTCAATGAAGTAAGAGAAACTAGCTGTATAACTATCTTGTGTATAAATATATTTTTTCTTTTTCCCTTCCCTCCTTTCCCCATCACAGTTTGTCTTTTTCTTTTGAATAGTTTCTTCTCAATTTACAATATCTATTGATGAACTGCACACTGTAAGTGGGTAGATGGTAAGATGTATGAACTATATCCTAAAACAGCTGAAGCCAAAAGAAGACTACTCAGCCCTTACATTTATTTTAAACAAGTGATACCCTTGTTATCCAGTGGTATTTATGCAATATTGCTGCATAAACTTATGAATTTAGAGGATATCTCAAGGAAGGTGATTTTCACTAAAAAATGAATTGCAAGTAAGGAGGAGAGGGAGTGGTCTAACACACCTCTCCTTGTGATACGTGTTTGTCAAGTAGGTCAGACCTAAATCTTATCAAATCTTTATGGTAGCTCGGTGTGGCAGCACACACCTACAATATACCCAGCACTTTGGAGGATGAGGCAGGAGGATTGCTACAAGTTTGAGAGCAGCCTGGGCTACACAGTGAGTTCAAGGCCAGTTTGAACAATATACATATAAGACCTTATCTCAAAACACCAAATAAAATAAAATAAAATAAAATAAAATAAAATAAAATAAAAATCTGTAGTGTCAGTTACCTGAGATAAAGAACAAGTTATAAGGGACAGCACTGGGATGCTAACAGGTAAATCCAGAGCTATAAGAAAACTAACCTGGTTTTTCAGTTAGTCAAAAGCACGAGGGAAAACCAAAAACAAAACAAAGCAACAACAACAACAACAACAACAAAACAGACAAGGGACTATCCTAGATGAAAAGAGACTCAAAATCATGACAACCAAATTTAAAACACCGGCCTGAATTCTGATTTCAACAAATCCACTGTAAGGATATTGAGATTCTTTAAACTGGAAAATTTGAATGTATATTTGGTGGTGATACCAGATGTATTGTTGAATTTTGATGGGCGTGATAATAGCTTCCTTGGTATAGAAGAAGGCATTCATATTTAAGAGAGGAAGTTTGTAGGAATAAAATGATAGAACACTGGCATTTGCTTGAAAATAATTTGGAAAAAGAGAGAAAAAATGTGAAGCAATCTTGCCACTGAATCACAGTGAGTTCCTTGAGGGTTATGGTGTTATTTTCTCCAATTTTGAATATGCTTCCGAAGTCTCATTTAAAGGAGGGAAATAAAAATAAAAATAAAAAAGCCTGCCCAGGGCCCAGCTTACCTCCGCACAGCTCTTTGGTTTGTAGTCCCCAGGGAGCCTCGAATCATCTGGAAGACAGCTTGCTCCCCTGGGCTCCCTGGGGGTACCGACTCCGCAGGCCTGGGAGGGGCCGCAGAACTTGTGTTTCTAATGAGCTCCCAGGTCGGGCTGACGCTGCCTGTGGGGACCCCGCTGTGGGTCCTGCCATCCAGCCCTGCCATCCCTGACTCGCCAGCCTTACCTTGCTCCACGTGCTCGATGACCCTGAGCGCCTTCCTGGCCGCCCACCCGCCCATGGAGACGTGGTCCTCTGTGGCAGCGCTGGTGGAGAGCGAGTCCACAGACGAAGGGTGACACAGGGCCTTGCTCTCAGAAACTGCAAGGGACCAGAGCTAGTTCAGAAGCGCTCCTAGGAGGATGCACCACCCAAGTGACCTGTGGCTTCCGTAATGTCTCCACAGATGCCAGGTGTGGTGCACGTGGTACTCCCCGCACTGGGAGGCGCAGAGGCGGGAGGATTGCGAGTGTGAGTCCAGCCTGGACAACTTGGTGGCTTGGTGGGACCATGTCTCAAAATTAAATAAATAAGTAAATAAGAATATAGCTCAATGCAAAGGCTCTGGGTTTAATCTCCACTACTTAAAAACAGAAGGAAGAATGAAGAAAGAGAGACAGAGAAAGAGAGAAAGAGAGACAGAGAGAAACAGAAAGGGACAGAGTGACAGAGAGAGACAAAAAGAGAGAGACAGAGAGAGAGAGAAAGAGAAAGAGAAAGAAAGAAAGAAAGAAAGAAAGAAAGAAAGAAAGAAAGAAAGAAAGAAAGAAAGAAAGAAAGAAAGAAAAAGACAAAACCTCTCCTTGGTCTGGAAGCTTCTGGCCACGTCCCAAATACCAGATGGTACAAGGTTACTTCGGTACGAGGAAAAGAAAGTAGGACAGAAGTTTGAGGGCAGAGGCTGGGCCTGCAGACTGTACAACGTGAAAGAAGTGGACGTTCGGAGTTTAAGTAACGAGGGACACCTCTGGGAAGTGAGGGGACTCCTACCCTAGCACCTCCAAAGTTGGTCGTGGGTATCAATGTCTCAGAGATCTTGTTTTAATGCAGATACCGAGTTTGGGGTGGGACCTGGGATCGCGTGGTCTAACAAGCTCGGGAGGGACACCGCTCTGTGGTCTGAGGACCACGCTGCCGAGCCCTTCTCTCCCTGGCTTCAGAAATCATAACAGGTCAAACTCAAAGTCTTTTCTCCTTTTCAGTTGATCTTGAGATGGCTTTAGTTTTGTCCTATCCTGCAAGGACTCAGATTTAAACTAGGGTGATCAGCTAGGTGCCCCCCTTGTTTGCTTAGGATTTTCCAAGTTCTGCCACTCTAAATCCTAGGATTCTAAACAGAGGGCTTTCCTGACGAGCATCCTCTGATGATCTTTGTTTGGAAAGGTAATTGGCAAGTGGCCAAGAAAGTGAAACACTGTTTTCATTAATAAATCAAGCTTCATAACTTCATTAGGCAGCTTGGAAACTAAACTCGAACCAGGCTCCCGCATGTCTGTCCGTAATGTTCTCTGGAAATCAATTTCTGTTTCCTCTACCACCACACTGCAGTGAGGTATTTTAAATACCACCTGTGCAAGAGGTATTTTAACAAGCAAAAGTGAGTGATGGAAGGAGACCCACAGGGCACTGGGGATGAGGGTGAATTCAATGGCTCTTTGTTGGCTGTGTTGAGTTTTAGTGAAAGGAGAGGAAGGGCTCAGGAGGAATATTACTGGGAACTGGTATCTATTTAGCGTTCATGATGTACTAGGCACCGTGCCAGTGCTTTATATGCATTAATTCATTTAATCCTAAAAACAGCCCACCATGTAGATTTGTCATCTTCATTTTACATAGGGGCAAACTAAGGATCTGCAGGATTAAGTGACCTGGTTAGTCAACAGGACAGCTGGGATTCAGACCCAGCCTCTATGCTCCAAATGAACCACCTTCTGGGTTAATTCTTGACTTTGGGAAAGGATTATTAGAGAAAACACAGGGTAAATTAAATTTGGATTTCACAGAAAACACAAATAATCTTTGAGTATAAGCATGTCCCAAATAATTCAAATTTAACTGGGTGTCCTGTAATTTTGCTCGTTAAATTTGGCAGCCATATTTTAGGATTAAACACTGGCTAAAATGAGATCTTCATTCATTTCAGTGGGAACACGGATTTGGGAGCTAAAGTGCCTGGGTTTGAATTTTCCTCTGCATTTGATTGGCTGTACAACATTGAGCAATAACTTGACTTCTCAGATCTCCAGATGTTCGTCTGCAAAATGGAAATAATGGTACCTCTCTGGTGGCACCGCTGTGGGGACTGCATTGATACAAGTGAGACTCCCAACCCTTGCTTTGTGCCAGACCTGTGCCACATCTGTCCCTCACATGTTGTACTAAGAACTCAGCTATATTGAGGTTCAGATTTCCCAGAGGGCATACATTTTCTTGCAGACATTTTGTATTGTCACATTAATGTGTATCTAATTGAGGGAGTTGGCATATCTGACAGAATGTCTCCAGAGTTTAATCTTTCAGGCTGGTTTAAGACTGCTAAGTATAAGCATTTTTGTCTTTTCTCTTTTTGATAGTTTTCAAATTCAGTTTGGTAAAAAAAAAAACTATAAAAGTGAAGTTGCTATGCAATGCCCAATTGCTTGCCACAGAGAAACTGTCCATTTACATTCTCACTATCATGTTATAAGTTTCAGCATGTAACATTCTACGTATATTTTTTCTAAACGATGTTAAAGGATTCCCCCTACTACGTTTGGACTAAGTGACGATGGAAATAAAAGTGGTGCAGAGTGAGATCTCATTCAAAGGCAAGAGTTGATGCTTTCCTCCCAAGGTCCTTTGGCAGGTGGGCTTGCATTGTGGGAGGGGCAGTGTCTTACCGAGGGCTGCCGCTGTACAGTGGGCTATCATGAACCCCGAGTTCAGACCACCTTCAGCCACCAGGAAGGGGGGCAGTTCGCTGAGGGAGGGATTACAGAGCCTTTCGATTCTTCTTTCACTAATTGCAGCAAGTTCATGGACGCCAATAGCCAGATAGTCCAGGGCCTGTAAGAATAGCTCAATTCAGTTGACCAGTATTGGAAAGGAATGGAACCCAGGACCTCGCGCTTGCCCCGCAGGCGCTGTGCTCCTGAGCCTTATCCCCAGCCCAGGAACTATTCTTAAAAAGCTTACTTTGGCTGGATATTCACCATGGAAGTTTCCTCCAGAAATTGTCTCTCCTCTACTGGCAAAGACCATCTTTCAAAACAGGTTAAGGCTGAACGTAACACTTGTAGATCCCTTCAAATATAACTCCAGCTCCAATGTTTAATATTGAAGTGGCAGTCTTTGTATAAATGTGGGGGAAAAGGAAACAGACACCCCTTCCTGCAAGCAGTGCTGACATAAAGGAGCACAAAGGCAGAACAATAAAAAACAAAAACAAAACACGCACACACATTAAAGGCAAATAGTATATACACACCTGGGGCCAAAGACCGGTGGAGAATGAAATGATGCCTTCTCTTGAGATCAGAGATTCCCACACCACAACTGCACTAGCCTGGTGATTAGTATCAGCACCGAGAAAGTTAATAGACTGAAACTGAAAACAGAAACCAAGACTCCCGTTTGAAGGTAAATTCTGTTTCTCCAGCAGGACTGTGAGCTCGTGTCCCATAGAAGAGTTCCTTGAGGGGAGGACGTGGCGGGTGAGTAACCTCTGAAATGTCCACAGTAGTCAGTGCTGGGATATTTTCTAAACTCTACACATGGTGAGCCTGGGCCAGCCTTCACCAACAGATGGCTGTTAACGGGCCTCACAAATCCATTTAAATGGGAGGCAAATTTAGACTCACTAAAGAGTCTCACTGTCAGAGATAATTCCAATCTATGAGACTTTCCTAAAACCAGCAGGCATTCAGGGAGATCCTGTAGCGGACCCTTTTTCCTGATTCTAAAAAGCTGTTTTTTCCCACTGAGCTAAAGAATATAGTTGGCCCTCTGCACCTACAGATTTGGGATCTGTGAATTCAACCAGTCTCAGACTGAAAATATTCAGGTTGAAAAATAACAACTATTGCCATAGTTTTTTGTATTATATTGGGGCATGAGAAATCATTTAGAGATGATTTACAACATATGGAGGACCTACGTGGGTTATCTGTGAACACGATACCATTTGATATAAAGGACTTGATCATCTGCAGATGTGGTCACCACAGAGGGGTCCTGGACCAAGCTCTACAGATATGGAGGGACAACTGTGCTCACCATCGATTCACTGGGAACTCACTGTGTGTGTGAAAGGCTTGGATTCTCATTGGTGGAGATGCACATGGACTTTAAGCATCTCTTTTACTCTTGAACTTGAATCTGCCCCAACCACAGACCTTGCTCTATCCTTCAGTCTCTGAATCTGTGTAGCAATGCATCTCAGCACCAGTTTAGAACTTAAACATATTCTCTTGTCAGTCAGTTATTCCAAATCTATTTGCTACTATATTATAGCAATTAAACCTTGACTCTTATAGTAGCCAGTATTATGTAATAGGTGCTTTATATCTGCAACAGAGAACTGAGAAACATATTTTTTTCAGTTAAGATCAGTAATGTAGGAGAACTCCTGAATATTAGCCTATTGCAAGTTCATCTCTAATTAAGAGTCTTTTATGAGAAACTAAAGAACTTTGGCCTGAAATTCTTGCTGAGGCAAGTGGTAGGAGGAAAATTTGGTAAAGAATTATCCCTGTCTCCGATAACTAGTAATTTAAAGGTATTTTTTTTAATACCTTATAACTCTATAAGGTACTCTTTAAGGTCTAAATTATGTACATGTATGATAGATACCACTCCTCTACCATGCAAGGATGGGTACATGAAATAAGATGTACTACTACTACTCTTCAGGTGGTAAGAGATCCGTAGTCCTGAAGACTTTAAATTTAATGTAAGCCGGGCGTGGTGACGCAAGCGTTTAATCCCAGCACTCGGGAGGCTGAGGTAGGCGGAGCGTTGTGAGTTCGCGGCCGGCTTGGGCTACAACGCGAGCACAAGGCCGGCCTGAGCTACACAGTGCGACCCTGCCTCGAAAAAACCAGGGCTGGGAGTTTGGCTCAGTGCCTTAAGTGCCTGCCCTGGCAGGCGCGAGGTTGTGAGTTCAATCCCCGGTGCCGCAAAAAAAAATAATAATAATAATAAAATAAATAAATAAATAAATTTAATGTGGGTTTGGATTAACTGTGAAGCAATTCGAGAGAACATAAAACACCACCTAAGGTAGACTTGTCAGGAAAGTCACACTGAAATCATCTGGCAAGAAAGGTGACACAGGTGTCATGTCACCCTTGTTAATCTCGGCTGTACTAACTCAGTACTTTCTGTAGCAGTAGGAGCCAAGGCAGATGTGGAGTGGGAAAAATAGATACCTAAGAGATGTGACTGCCTTCAAAGGCAGCGCAGTCTCTGTGAAGACTGTTCCCTGCCTGATTGATCACCTGCCCTCTAGGGAACTAAGCCATCAGAAAAACCACATGGCTCTGGGGTAAGAGACCCATTAAGAAGAAAAGAACTCCATTCTTGAGAAATAGAGGCACACTTATCATTCTTTGGACAACTACGGGAACAGTAGGCTGGACTAATGTCAACTTAGAGATAAAAATTCAGGATGGGAGAAGAATCACTCTAATCAGACTTTGGTAAGGGTTTGAATGCTGCCTTCACTAGAACCAGCGAGGCCTGCACACAGGGAGACCCACCTAGTGGGTCTCCAAAATTACTTTTGTGACGTGAGTCTTCATACTTCTATGAACAACCTCAGCAGTGGGCTTTGGGTTCAATACCTTCATGAAACAGCTCCACCAGGAGTGGAACTCTGTCCTTCCATCTCTCATGGATCAGCTTAAAAGTTCACCATGTTAGACTCAGAACCTGAAAATAGGCTCATTAGGCCCATGTACTCCACTTACCAGCTCTGACCTGGAGAAAGTCACTTAAACTCTGTACCTTGGGGACTTACTCATTTACCTGTGGAAAGGAATAATTGAACTGAGATGTTCCACACAATGACCCTAAAATTACCAGCTGGAGATCTATAACTGAAGATTGGGAGACACTCAGAGGATACAGGATTATCTGTTGCACTGTTCAGTTCTGTAGTAATGATGTCTTTCACAAATGCTATTGTGTCATTCACCACACCATGGACCTAAAATACAGCCAAAATGAGATATATGACCAATTGATTCCATTAAAGGTACCAGTATTCTTATAACATCTTCAGTCTTTCCCTGGAAAGTGCTTTGCTATTATAACCGTGAAAATTAAACGTGGCTCATTTAGAATATGAAGATAACTCTGATAAATCTTTTGGGTTCTCACTGAAATAAATTAGAATAAATCATTTATGATTTGAATTCACATGAGAGTAATCTATATAAAACAGAATGGTATAGGAGAAAGGATGTCAACTCCAGACACAGAGGGTTTGGGGTAGAAAATGGGTGAGTTATTTAAGTTTATAGTTGAAACAGAAACAGATAATGGAAGTTACCTCACAGCTTGTGAGAAGACTCTAAGATAATACAGACAAACTCTTTGACATGACTCGCAGAGATCTTTGGGAGAGTACTATCAAAGAGGTTAAATTCGTGAAGCGTAAGGTACCATGTTAGAAGATGCATCATCAAGAGGCACATAAGTAAGGCAGCCACCTTCTCCAAGCCCAAGGTCAGTCACATGCTTTATAGCCTTGCCTGCTGTCGGCTTCTCTCAGAAGTCAAGAAACATAAGGATCTTGACTGTGTGATCTTGGGCAAGGTGCTTAACTCTTCCCTACTACAAAGGAGAATGAAGAACCTATTTCACAGTTGGGAAACTTGAAGGACTTGACGCATGGAAGACACTGATAATGGTACCTGTCACAGTGTCGGCTATCATGGGGAGGTCCTAAATCAGGACATATTCTTCAATACAATTAATCTGATGATTCTTTCTCACAGTCTTTTCTCTTCCTGGAATCCCAGGACATGCTAGGCAAGGGCTATACTACTGACCTACATCCCCCACCCACCTAGAGACATTTTTGATCTGTTGTTTAATCAGCTAGCTAGCAAAGAACGTGCTGACTAGAAGGAAATGGAGAGGACTCTATCACACCCTGGACAGGAACTAGGCACGAGGTCTGTTTCTTCACACACCTCTTATCAATTGCTTCATGTAAATGAATCCTACGTCTGTAATATGGGAAGCCTAATATCTATCTGATCATCTGCATTTTCAAATTTAAGCCTCACATGATCATTTATAATAATTTATTGCTGATTATAAAAGGGAGATAAGATATACTCATAAAAAGGGCGTTCCCCAGTGCGGGGAGAACCAGTAAAACTCAACTGCCTATAGATGTTGCACTAAATGAACACAGCGAGTCATTCATTGGACTGTGAACAAGAGGTTAACCAAAGCAGTTGAAAAGAACACAGTTTAGCATATAGAGTTGAAAGTTTATAGTTGGAGAAATGAAAGCATGAAATACATAATTTTTAATGAAGATAGTAAAGAAAATTTGGATTGTAATTAGCCACAGCGTGATTTTCTGACACATTCTTCTGTTTCTATTTATCTCCCAGAACTTGAGGAAACCAAAGAACCTTTGTTAGCTTCTTGATTTTACCTGGGGACAGCAGCGCAAGGTGTACGCGTCCTGAACACGATCACAGAACCTGTGACTCTCTGTGGGACAGGTGGGAGGGAGAGGGAGAGAGAGACAGATTATCACTTCTTCTTCCCACGGAATACGTAGCCAAATAAGTCCGCTCACACAAACATGCCAGACCTGCTATTTCTGATGGGTGGTGATCTGAGTCCAAGAGTGACCGAAATCGAAAAGCAACTTCAATTTGCCCACGATGGGGCCGAACAGCATGAATGTCTGAAATTGAGGAAGGGGAAAAGGTTTGAGCAGTTCAGATATTACAATGAGCTACTCAAGGTGCTGGCACGGTCCTCAAAAGTCCCACAAGTCCTTACCCATCGTGCAAAATTAGAAACTTAATCCCAAACCTTCTTTAGAAACTTTATTCTTTCTATTTCAAATATCTGAGTATAAACTATGCATTGAGCTCACTTGGAATTGAACTCAGGACACTGGGCCCACCCTCAAAGAACTGGGTCAATCGTAGCAGGGAACTGGAATAGTGGCCTGACTTGACCAAGTCACTTTTAGGCAGTCCTACTTCTCACTATAGGAAGAAATTCACTATGTCCTTTGTAAGCTACTCCTATAGTTGCGTAGTTTTCCTCTTTCAGTTGTCTAATCAAGGTCAACCCTAATTCAGCTCTAGTTTTGAACTCTTGCAAGAAGATTCCTAAAACAATGGGTCATTTGGAGTAGGTCACTTAACTCCCCAGGTCAGCATCTGTTAAATGCAGTCATTGAGAGGATCGAATGTGGCAGAACTCAGAGGAGGCTTTAGTGGTTCTGGGTGCCAATGGGAACCTGGGTTTTCTCCATCTTCCCAGCCACTCAACCCCACCACTCGTCAATCAACTTGCCCCGCTGGCTCTGGCTGAATGAACAACTGAATGGGGGAACCCTGCTGACCAGTATCGAAGGCTTTGGTGGTGCCCTTCAGCACCTCAAGGGTCAGGGCTGCCACGATGTCAGCCTGCCGAGCGATGGCACTGGCTCTCTCGACAGCTTCACAGCCCAGGGACGTGATCATCTGCGTCCCGTTGATGAGCGCCAAGCCCTTTTGGAGAAGGAGAGAAAAGTTTCCAACTCTATCATAATACACCTTCATACAAGTGGATTTCGTACTGTCGGCTTTTGGAAGCAGCAAAACTGTTCATCTGTGTTTTCTAAAGTGCAGGGCAGTGATGCTTAACAGATGCTTGAGGAATGTGTGCCACCAGACGTGAGGTCATTAGCAGAAATCTGGCCAGCAGAGTATCTGTAGGGTGACCCCATACTCAAGACAGCCACGTAGCTCTGGAGCAGGGACTGCATGTATGATCGTTAGCTCTTTGTTATGTTGCATTCCTTCTTTAATGTCTCACAACTGTAGGTAAGATAAACCAATGCAACTCTGCTCCAAGCCTTTTGGCTTAGAACAGCATCACTCAGGGGCCTCTGGAGAACTAGATTTGAAGTTTAAATCCCTACCAGAGTCCCCAACATTTGTGGCATGAAGAACCTTTTAAAGGCTCATGGGCGGGGGGCCCTATCTGCAGTGAGCAGCTTTCAACCAACATGGAAGTAGTGTTTGCTTTAAGGAACAGTGAGATGGATAGAAACTGAATACAGTGCACATGTAAAGACTAGTTAATATGAACAACTTTTCCTTGAATCTCCTTACCTCTTTTGGTTTCAAAACAACTGGTTTTAGTCCATGGGCTTGCAGGACCTATAGAAAGATTACAAGTATGAAAATGGGCGTCAAATGAAATATCAGCTGTTACTGATTTCGTATGGAGTCTAACAAAAGATCTTTATGTCCCAAAGTCTGTTTTGTAAAAGATTAGAACAGGTTCTGTTCATGTTTTCTGCTCTAGTCTCTAGTTCTGATTTTTAGTCTAAAGGCAAACTTATTTTCCAAATAATTTTTGTACTTGAACAGTGGGGTCTATCATCTACACAATCAATTTTGGTTTCTAGATCGTTTGCATTCAGCCTGTACCTATTGTATTGCTGGTTGCAGACATAGCTGCCCTAGGCTAAGGCTGGGCTCCTCACCCTCTGTGTTTGTGCCCTCTCTCCAGTGTTTGAACGAAAAAGTCCTGTGACTTCATTTCCATTTTCTCTAAACACTGGCAGAATCTCTGATCAGGCTATGGGCGGCAAATCTGTGCACAGCCATGAAGAGAGGACTGTGGAATCCCCTCTCCCACATGGAGACAGGCCCCTGGAGGGAAGGGGAAGAATAGTTTTCCTCTGAGATAAAAGAAGTAAAAGGGGTCATTGAGCTAAGGTCCCTCTCGGAATGAAGGGAGAAGTTAAAGCTGGAAAAAGACAGAGCCAGTACCACTTAAGGAGATCAATTCCTCAGGAAGATTTGAACACCCATCACAGGCAAGACTCTCTTTGGGGTGTTGGGCTGGGCCTATGAGTAGGGAAAATAGAGCCAGACCAGCTCAGGAGTAATTAGAGTAATAGTATGCTGGGTGCTAGAGGATGTTGGAAGTATGCTTTAGGGTACAACAGAAAATAATCACATAAGTTGCTAGGAGAGCAGGAAATGCAAGCACAAAGGGTCTTCTGGGGGAGGTAGAGAAAAGGACCAGCAGAGCAGAGTGCAGCTTCCCAGCAGACTCTTTGGAAGGAGAAATGGGAATGAGACAGGTAGGGAGGAAAAGAACGTGCTTGCGTGGGGCGCTCTAACCAGTACCCAGTGCATTCCAGCTGCAGGCAACCTCTGGTCTCAGTGATAGAGAATGTGGGCAGGAGGGATCAGGGGATCACAGAACAAACACAACCTCTGAAGCCACGTTAAGTCTAGACTTTATCATAAGGACAAGGGGAAGCATTAGAGAATTTAACCAGAACGTGGTTGGACTGGCTGTTTAGAAAAGTGAGGCTGATGGCTTTGTGAAGCTGGTTGGGGAAATACCATCCATAGAGAAATAACCAAGGAGAGGCAGCACAGAAGAAAGACGATCTGGAACCAGTGCACCCCAAAGAATAATCTAGTCTTTTAATCTGCTCCTCCTCCTTGGCTCTCTGTCCCTTTTACTTACTGTTACATGGCCTCTCAGGAACTGATCAGAAATAACGCTTAAAATGATGTTTTGGGCTGCTCTGATGGAATTTGGAGCTAGATAAAGAAAGCAATAAAACTTTACGAAAAAAGGCTTTTCTGATTCGCTACCAGGGAGGGAGTTTGGAGAAAAATAGAACCTGCTTTCCAGAGTACATAGAAAGAACTCTACTCCACAGTTCTGAACTGGTAAGACCAACCCCTACAAACAATTGTGACCATGACAGCTGTGGCCAGTGGACACCGGGATTGTCGTGGGTGCAGAATCCTTAGAGTAACACTAGCAACTGTATCTTTGCACCAAGGCAGCCTCCAAATCTAGGAAGCTGACAGTAAAGAAAGGTAACAGCCCTGCCTAGTTTGACTATCAAGGTTGAGTTGTCTCATTGCTCATGTAAAGGTCACAGTGGCTTCCTCACTGGGCTATTTTAAAGCTAAAGTGACAGAAAACATGCAAAAGTACCCAGTGTCCATTACGGACAGGTGCTATTATAAAAGTCTTACATATTTGGCTTCTGCCCAACCGCTCTTTGGAGACCACATCTTCCCTTCTCCAATTAGCCCAAGAGCAAGATGAGAGAGCGGGGCAAGGTCTCCACTGGCACCAACGGTTCCTTTCTCTGGGACATAGGACAGGCAGGAGGCTGTGGAAGAAGCAGGCACCAGTGACTTCAAGGGGACGTGCTTGGTTCTGGAAATCCCCATGTCATCGGTGAAGACCGCCCCACCTATGACAAGGATCACTTTATGGCATAAATAGCTGTGCAAAGACGATTCCTCAAGCACAACAGATGCTTAAGGGACCCAGCTGGGCTGCTACAGAAAGAGAGGGCTAGGGCAGAGGGAGGGAGGACAAGAGGCAGGAAAGAGAGGAGGGTAGGAGGGAAGGAAGAAGGCTATCCCACTCCCATAGAGAAGCCTTTGAAATGTGCAAACACTAATCTGATCAAATAATTCCATGTCTAGAAATTCTAGCCATGTATCTCAAAGACATACTAGGAATTAGGGGTTGAAAAAAAAAGGAATTAAGCGTTGCTGATTACAGCCTTGTCTATAAGAATAAAAACTTAGAAATGATCTAAATGTGGAATTAAGGGACACTCATGTTGACCCAATGGTATGTAGCCATCAAAAGTTACTGGAGAATGTTTACCTTAGAACATTCACATGACATATTCCAGGAGATCAGGGTACCCCAAAGTGTTAGCATGGGTTCCTCAGGATGGTAAAGTCACAGGCAACTTAGTCTCTTTTTTTCTTGCCAGTCATCCAGCCTGCTGCCCCATTATCATTGATGAGTGAACATGTACTGTTTTATGAGAAATTCCACCCAAATCACTAAAATAGGACTCCACTATACACTGGGTCTCCACAGTACCCTTCACTGGTCAGCATATGGTATTTACGAGTGATGTGTGCCCCTAGCACAGGAACCTGAGCATGGGGTAGCATCCTACTCCTTTCCCTCATGGAGCTGACCAAGGTTTATCCTTATCTGTGAGAGGGGACAGTGTTCCCCAAGCATCACCTATCCAGTCTCTCATCAGAGGAGGAGCTGTAGAAAGTGCTGCCACACGAGTGGCTTTCTGATTAATGAGTCATCGACCTCTCTACATTTCTGTCCCACTTTAGCAAGGGGCTGGATTTCAGTGTGCAACTCTAACTAGAAGATCATCTGGGGAAGAATCCAGATTTCAGATTCCCAGCTACCAGATGGGATTACTGAAGTGGTCTTTGAGATGGGCATCATCTGGAATCATTATAGTTCCCACATGGATACCACTGAATCAATGTTCCTGTCTAGCGCAGACTTGTTTTATTATTATTATTATTATTACTATTATTATTATTATTTTAAGACAAGGCCTTGCTCTGTAGTACAGACTTTCCTTAAACCTAGAATCCTCCTGCCTCAGGCCCTAAGTACTGGGATTACCAGCGTGTGCCACCACGCCCAGTTTCATTCTAGTTTCATTATAGCTGTCGAATGCTAAGTGAAAGGTGCCGAAGGCTGGTTGTAATGCACAGGACTGTCTCTGCCCCTTTTGTGTCCCCTCTCCACCTTGCTGTCCTCCGCCTTGCCGGACCCATTTTCCACTCATTTTCTTATCTCAGCTGCCCTTCAGCATGGAGCCAATCAAGTTTACCCTGCAGGATGCGCCCAGCCTCTGCGGAAGTTTGGTCCTGGGAATCACTGCCTTACCGTTAAATATTTCAACAACTTGTTTGAGGGTCTCCAGGGAAATGCCACTGTATCCTTTGGCTAGGACATTGATCCTTAGCGCCAAGAGCATCCGACACCTTTCAGGACTGAATGGTTTTCCAACACCTACAAAGCAACACTGGTATTGGCTCCAGGAAAACCAAACCCTATTCCACCACCCAGTGGGCTCCATCCCTCAACCCCTTCCCTCTTCAGCCCAGCATTCTCTCCACCTTCGGCTGCTGGCTGCATGAGTCTCCTGCACTAGTCTTGCTTCTTAAAGCATCAGTTTCCCAACAAATGCAGAACCTCAGTTCCCTTCCTGGGAATGCTTTAAGGACCCTCACCCTCCTGAACCCCTTTAGAATAGCGTCAGGCTCCATGGCACAAACTCTTTCAGCTTGGGAGCTGCTGAGTCTGACAGACTTCCCCATTTGCCTGGCCCATCCTGACTCACGCTCCAAGCTCCTGCCTTCATTCTTGCCCCTGAGAATGCCAGCCTGTCTGCAGTATGGGCTCACGCTCCCCTCCTAAGCGTGACCCTCTGCTTAGCCCAGTCCTGCTTCTGAGGTTCGAAAAAAAAAAAAAAAAGAGCCATGTGGTCCGATGGCTTCTGCCCCCACCCGCTGCAGCAGCACCTGCCCTTGGAATGTGCTGGCTGTGGCCGAGGGGTCACTCTGCACTGTGAGCTTTACTCATCTAAGCCACCAGGTCCCGGAACGTGCCCACCACTTCGAATAGTTTACCTGCAGAATGGGAGCGAACTAGGTTGACCTGAAGTTCCCTGGAAGAGAAAGGTACAAACTCTCTTAGATACCTTGAGGTGGAAATCTTTCCTCAGCCGGGAAGAGGAAGGAAGAACAGATCCTCAGCTGGTGCAATGGAGGAAACCAACCCACCTGTGATTTCGCCATCAGTTTGCATGCAAGTTACCCCAAGTCTCACCCTGCTCATCTGTAAACTTGGGCAAAAGCCAGTGATTTTTCTTGTTGAAAAAAAAAATGTCAAAGATAAGGAAGGCGGAATATGAACACACGTGTTTTTCAAACTTACTGTAGCTTTCTGATAGGAATTACAGTGTTGGCAAACTTCCCAAAACCTGTAGTAATGCCATAAACAACTAGAAGGAAAAACAGACATTGTGCAATTAGATGCAGGAGGGATTTTTGGGTCTGTACAAAGACTTTTAGAACATAAACATAACATAAAAAAGATACCGGTTTTTTCCTCTACGATCTTGTCTATGACTTCTCGGGATTGCTGTACCCTTTTCTCAGCAACTGGAGTGAGCTAGGAAAATGTTGGTCAGAACCATGTAAGTTAATGAGTTCTGTGTCCAGAGACGTGGAAATGTCCAAAACTTCTTCTCTCCTGCCCCCATACCTTTATTTTGTAGCGTCCCTTTCCCAAGTTGACCAGGTCTTCTGTGGTCAGGCTGTCCCCATCTAAATCGATATACTGCACAAAAAGGGACCTCAGTCAGCGCAAACAACTTCATTGCTCTGCAATTAGGCAGAATCTCATTTTTATGCTTCAGGAGATTTTACTACTGCTGTGAAACATTAATGTGCTCATCAAAAAGACAGCTTTGTTACCGGACGTTGGGCAATCCCTTTCCAGGCTCAGAACCGATAAAGCCTGTGCTGACCGCAGTTACAGAGCCTGCCCTGTTGCGTAGTTACACGGCAACCTACTGCATCATGTCGGTGCAGCCAGTGCCTCCTCCTTACCTGGCGGACTTGCTTTTCTCCACAAAAAAGAAAGTGGTTTGCAGCTTACCTCTTCAGGCTCCCGGTATTTGCTGTATCTGAAGCCAGGTAAAGGAAAATATTGGGTTAGTGTGGAAAGACCTCAGACTCCCAGAGGTGACCAAAGGGCCCCTAGGAAAGGATACAGGTAAACTCCTTCTGGTTGAGAGGGAATGAAGTCAGGCGACATCGCATCACCTTCTATGACTGAAATGAGAAACCGAGAGAGAGAGAGAGAGAGAGAGAGAGAGAGAGAGAGAGAGAGAGCCCTTAGAAATCACAGCACAGAACCACATCAAGACTATACTCATAAGTGAAATAAATCAGACTCACATTTGTAAATATCGTATTGCCTCCCTAGTGTAAAAAATAAATAACAATTACAAAAACTGAAAGAGTAATAAGATCCAAAATGTACAATAGATATTGTAATAAGGAAAGGGAAAGAAAGTGCTCAAAATTAAAGAATAGCTGGGATGGGAAAAGGAGAAATGGGAGAAAGGAAAAGATTATATGTTTGTAGATATACACATATAACTGTATGTATGTATAAGTATGCAAGATAGATAACTATACTGCTAATTCTCTGTTAGTTCATTAGAAAGAATAGTTTGTGTTGTCATTGTTTGATTGTCTGATTTTTTTTATGCCTAGATTTTATAACTTGAACAACTACTTCTAAGATAACAATATGTAACATATTGACTAGGACTGATTTCTTACTATTTTTTGGAAATTCTGTATTACTTCTACCTTTTTTTGTTTTGCTTTTTTCAAATAAAAAAATTAAGTAAAAAAAAAGAGAGGGCCAAGAATTACTCATAGATTAGATAGAAATGGCTGCTTTAAAATGATTTCCAGTGCTTTTGAGTGGCCTTGGCATCTTCTCCCAGGACAGCCGAAGGCTTAGCTGCAGACACCCAGGTTTAAAGGGAAGTTCAGGATGGAGCCCACCTCCCTCCAGGCTGTGTGGTCTTTGAAACCTGAATCCTGATACTTCTGTGCTGTTTACCAGCTTCTGATCCCGAGAGGTCTATCAAAAGGTGAAAGGATTTCAAGATGATTTGGTAACCGCAAAGGGACTCAGACCTGCAGACTCGGATTCGAATCCAGACTTTGTCACTTACCAACTGCCTGTAAATCATGCTTTTCTGCATCTCTGCTGCCTGTCAAAGGTGGAGGAGAACCCTACCGTCTCCTGGGTTGGGTGAAAATCTGACCCCAGAACTTCGGCTCAGAGCAAGGGCTCCACAAATGCTGTTTCTACCCTTGTCCCAGAAATGCAAGTGACAACAGAGCCCCCCTCCAGGTCTGTAAGGACAAAACGCAAATGTCCACCAGATCGTCCCCCTCCCCTGCAGCCACTCACCCACTTCCACGAATTCGTTGTCCTCCAGGGCCACCTCCAGCAAGTCCTCGTTGTCCAATAAACCCAGGCCCTTGCACTGGCGCACAAGGAAGCGCACGTCATCCACCGAGGCGAAGCCACCATTGTCGGGCTTGTTCTTCATGTAGCGCCGCACGGCCTCGCGGCCCAGCCAGCCCACAGTGAGCTGCGCATTCTGGCAGGGCACGGCCAGCCATTCCCCACGCACATGCACCGTGTACCTGGGCATGGCTCTGCTCTGCACCGGGGCCCAGGAGGCTGCAGTGATAGGCCCGCCGGCTCCTCCTGGCACAGTCACGGGGGGAGAGTCTTTATCTAGCAGGGACCGCAGAGGTGTGGTCGGTGAGGATGGGCTCTCAGAACACACCCCTTCCCTTGCCTCTACTCATTCATTCTTTGGACAAATATTTATTGACAGCTCCTAGTGTTCCTTTGGCTTTTTGTATCTATGCGAGAGATAGGAGAAGGGGTGTGGGCTGGTGAGTGTCTGTCTGTCTGTGATCCAGTCCTGTGGGCAGAAAGGCCTGGGGATCTTCCACCCCTCTGGTTAGGACCCCAATTTCTCCTCTGCCTGCATTCGCCTCCAGTGATGGCAGTTTATAAACAGCGTGTTCCTGACTTGATCTGGAATTACTCAATTGTAAAATGCACCCCGATGGCCAAGTGTGACACCCAGAAGTGTGGCAATCTTCATTCATTTGTTTAATCCACAAACACACATTGAGCAATGACTGCCTGTCACAGTTAAGTCCTCCTGAAACTCTGGCTTCACAAAGAAAGACCGCAAAGGTCAGGGATCATTTTCACGACTAAAGGTCACCCTCTGGATAACTACTGTGGCTCAGGGTCCCACAGTTGTTGGCCTTGGCCAAGTGAGTGATTAGCCTCTGTTTTCCAGGCCAAAGAGAAAGGAGTTAACTGTTCCATGCAAGAATTTGGGATCAAATCCTGGCTGTGTGATTTCCTAGCTGTTTGGCTTCTGGGAAAGATACTTGACTTTTCTGAACCTCACTTACTTTGTCTACAAAATGAGGATAATGATTCTATCTACTCTAAAGGATTCTTGGGAGGATAAGGTGAGTTCATCCATGGAACAGCCCCAGAATGGCATGTGGATGTTAGAAATGCTGTCAGAGAGTTTGTGATTATGATCACCTGGGCTTTAGTAGGCACTATCACCTCTATTGCTTTGTGAATGTTCTTTCTTCTTGGCAACTGGCTATTCCTAATGACGTAAATTTCCCAGAGATAGAAAAGAAACTTCTGCCTCCAAACTAAGAGGGGGCTGACAGTCCAAAGAACAAGTTGGCCAAGTCCAGTCGGTGAGTAACTGAGTTGATTATGGGTTACTGACAGAGCAGTGGACGACTTGCGGGTTGTGGCACTACCGAAGTTGTCCACCCCTATGCTAGGTGTTTGGTTTTATAGGTCACTAATTAAAACAGCAAAAGCAGGATTGAAAGCAAGAAGGGCCTTGGGGAAAGCTGTGTGTACTCTGCTCCCATCCCATCTGCCTCAGGAAGTGCTGCTGGTCTCAGCAGGCTCTGTCTGGTGGCAGTGGTGGGTGACCTTGTTAAGTGGCAGCCTGCCTCACAACTTCAGCACTTACTGGGGCATTGGGGGCCCCGCACGGCTGGGGTAGGGGTGTGCTCTGCAAGATGGAGCTACTTTGGCTAAGTTTCCAAGGGCTGTTCCCACTGCACACTAATCCAATTAAGCTTCTTCAACAGGGATTCACCACTCCATGCACCCAATTCACTACCTCTAGCACGGAAGAACTCTGAACTGCATGAAAAGCGGGCCAAAGGAAGATGTGCACTGAAGGTTCTTGTCCCAGTATAAATTACTGTACAATTATGGCGATGGTCTAACATGGTGGAAGGGCAAAGCAGGACGCTTACCCCCACGACCACTCCCTGCTTCTTCCCCTTCAGCCCAAATTGTTACTTTCCCATTTGCACACAAAGAAAATTCCAATCAGTTCCTTGCACGTCACCAATACCTGCCCCATGTGCCACTTCTGCTCAGAGGTCATGTAACCCTCTGCCTCCTGTATCCCGTCAGGACAAAATCAAACCCTTGCGGGCGATGGGCTCCTCTCTGTGTCCTCAATAAATGGCCACTTTCTCTGTCCTTTTACTTCTCTATTATGCCAGAAAACTCTAACATTCAGTGCTGAAACCCGGGGACTTGGTGGAGTGCGTTAGCTCCCAGGGTTCTGTCCCCCACCTGAACTCTCTCTGCCCACGGGCCAGTCCTTCTCTCCTCTGGGACCTGCTTATTTGCCGCCACCAGCCTGCATCTGTCACAGGTGAGCTTCTGTTCCATGCGGGGTTATCTGTCCCGATTTCTCCATCAAGAATGGCTCTCCCGCTCTTTGGACAACTGAGGCAGAGCTGTTCTCAGCCGTAAAAATCTGTAAGCTTTCATCAGATGGCCCACCTGTTTCCGTCCCTGGATGGGGACAGCGACTCTCACGTTCCTGGGGCAGGCAGCCCGGGGCAGAGCCGCTGCCCTCTTGTCCTCTGGGACCCCACCCCGCACTCTCGGTGACGGCCCAGGAGAATGGGTGTTGGGACCTTGCGTGTCCCACTTTCAAAACAGGTGATGACCTCTTTTGTTAAGTGTGACCCAGGACAGCTCTCACGTCCTGAGGCAGAGGTCTCTTGGCTCACCTTAATTCAGCCACTGTGGGGAATGCTATTTCCTGTCCCCCAAAAAACACACCTCTGGGGTGCCTGGTTCGTAACCTTAGTGCTCTTGGCCTTAAAAAGGCTATAAAAACTAAAACACTGCTCTTTTACTGCCAGGCGGCTTGGCCAACCTACCAGCTTAGTGGCAGCCCATGGCCTAAGTGGGGGACATTTGACCCCTCTATCTTTCAAGATTTATATAATTTTTGCCACAATGGCAGCAAGTTGGCAAGCTCCCTTACATTCAGGCCTTTCTCTCTTTGAGGACGTGCTCTTCTCTCATTCATGTACAGCGGCCCAAATACTTCTGGCTCACTTGCCTTCTACAAAGTCTCCCCCTTCCTCCCTGCCAGCCCCCTTGGACGCTGCCTGTCTTTCCTGACCCTCCGCCACATCCCCCAGTGTGAGCCCCATGGCCTTCCCAGCCGGGGGCTCCCCCGGCCACCCCCCGCAGTCTCTAACTGTTCCTTTACTTCCTCTCCCTAATCTCAGGCTCCCCAATCCCCTCAACCTGAGCCATCCATCTGGTCAGACAGTCCCACTTCTTCTATTCCCTCTATTCTTGCATCTCCATTCTCCCCACCAGCTCACCATACCGGGTCTCACGTGTTTGAAGTGTCTAGTAGGCTGCATGGCGCTCAACCGCCATCTTACGGTCCCATGCCACGTGGTCCTCGGCAGCTGTCTGCCTGTGGCTACATGGAGGACAGGCGCCATCCTGTGGTCCCTCGTCATGTGATCAGCAGCAGTCATGTTGTGGGTCTCATGGTAACCAGTTACAATCTTGCGCTTCCCTTTCGCAGGGTGATGAATGGTCATTTTATGGTCCCTCACCCTGTAACTGCCCGCAGACGCCTGCTGGGCGGTTGGCTGCTTGGTGGCCATCTGCACCTCCCACTCCACAGCCCTCTCAGCTTCAATCCCTGTTCCCTCTTCAGGGACAGGCTGGTCCTCAGGGACCAGTTCACATTCATGTTCCTTTTTCCCTCACCAACCTCTCTCAGATCAACCATAAATCAGGTACCTTTTCTGTTGACCCACAAAATTATATTAGAGAGTTTGAATTTATAACTAATTGTTATGATCTACATTTCAAGGATGTTTATGTGATTCTGAATATCACCCTCTGCTCACAAGAGCGGGCTCAGCTACAGCAAGCAGCTCAAGAGGAAACTGATTGTAGACATAAAGCAAATACTACTGCAAATGACCCAGGCCTGCTGCGGTGCCTGAACAGGACCCTAACTGGGATTGCTAAAATGGAGAAGGGTCTTGTAAAGTACATAATGTGCTTTGATTGAATGTGTAATTGAATGTATAATTGTTGGGCCTTAATAAAATAGCTCACAAACATACTAACTATAACAACCTTTCAGAACAAGTCCAAGAGGCTAATGAAAACCCTGCTATGGTCCTAACACTTCTTAGGGACACCCTAATTAAGTTTACCAATGTGAACCCAGACTCTCATGAAGGGACAAATGTTATTAACTTATTTTATTTCTCAATCTGCCCCTGACTATCAGGGACCTGACCTAGACCCCCAATCTTCTGAACGAGTGTATGGTGAAAGCTTAAATAAATGAGACAAGTGGTATGATTTTAGGGCTCCAGGAGGATCAAAGCCCCTTGCAGAGTTCTTGACTCTGAGGCTATCATGACGGCTAAGACAAAGAGCTTCTCTGGTTTGCCCGTATTTATTTTCATTACAGAAAAAGAGAGGGGATACTGAGGAAAGCATGGGAAATGAGCAGGACCTTGGGAGTCATTTCAAAGACTTCTTCAAGTAGTAAATTGTGCCAATTAAGGAGAACTGTCTTATCTCCATGATGACATTTATGATGGGAACAAGACTGCAGGAGTGAGATGCCCGCAACTGCAGTCTCTATCTATTTAACTGATAGTGGAGCCAAGATCTCATCAGCTGTGACCCTTCTTATCTTGCCCTTTGAGGTATCTCTGGCCTCACCGGCCACTACAGGCCTCAGCCAGGACCAGTGATTCATAGAGGTTCACTTACTATGAATCAGCTCCCGTCACCAGGCAAGGGACTGAGGCCTTGGACAGGTTCATAGATAAACAGAAAGCCAATTAGTTAATTTTGTAGTGGTCTCCAACACCTGACATTCAAGCAAAACTACAAAAGGCTGAACTTGGCACTCAAACTCCACAGGGAGACCTTCTTAATATAGCTTTTTGTGTTTTCGACAACAGAGATAAAACTCAAAAGGAAGAAAAAGAGGCACAAAAAAAGAAACTTGCTAAATATCAGTGTGATCATTTAGCAGTGGCACTTGGGGCTCCCCAGACAGATAAACTACAACAAGGCAGAGCTGCCCGAGCCCCTCCGGGACTGTGCTTCAAGAGCAACAAGGAAGGACACTGGGCAAGAGAATGCACCAATGCTAGAGTTCCTCTGAGGCCCTACCCCCTCTGCAATCTCAAGGGTCATTGGAAGAGCAACTGTCCTAGCTGCCAGAGAGTGAGTAAGCCATCCTCTAACTCCTTGCCCTCACAGGAGATCTCGTCACCACTGGATTCATCACTGGTTAATTTACTTAGACTTACTGCTGAAGACTGACAGGGCTTGGGGCCCACAGTCCCCATTAAGGTATCCTTCTTGGAGCCCCAAGTCTCACTAGAGTCTCAGGTAAGACTCTGTACTTATAGATGCAGTGGTGTCATATAGTATTCTTCCTGAGTTTTCAGACCGTTGTATTAAATCCTCAGTCTCTGTAGTGGGTGTTGACGGCCATCCTACACAGCCTCTTCAAACAGGACCCGTTCCATGCAGGTTCCAAACTCTCTTCCTCACCCATAGCTTTCTGGTGATACCAACATGTCCACACCCCTTTTAGGTAGGGATCTCCTCCAAAAGCTTAACTTCTCCTCTACCTTCTCCCTCCACACAGCACTCGTCCTCTAGTCGCCATCACAATGCGCCACAAATCCATTCCCTCCTCTCCCTTCTTCCCTTGTTGATCCTATAGTGTGTCTGGGACACCTGCAACACCACCTGCACTACCCATGCTATACCTGTTTTAATTTGTCTCAGAGATCCTTCAATCTTTTCCTGTGTTCCCCAGTATCCTATAACTCCCAAATATCTACAAGGGCTCAAACCTATAATCAAGTGTCTTTTAGACAATGGTTTTCTCAAACCTACCCATTCAACCTACAAAACTCCCATTCTCCTGATACTCAAGCCCAATAGGTCCTATTGTCTGGTACAAGACCTTAACGTAATCAATGACACTGTTACCCCAATTCACCCAGTGGTGCCAAACCCTTATACTATGCTTTCTCGTATTCCCCCCTCCACCACTCACTTCACAGTCCTAGACCTTAAAGATATACATAAAAGTACTTTCATACTGTTCTACCTAACAACTATCTTAGTTCTCTCCACCCTCGGCTGTTTAGTTAAACATGAGACCCCTCTGGGTCTGGGTTCTCATCTCCCGTATATTGACACAGCCACAGCCCTCCCCATGCCTAGTCTATAATTTCCCAAACATGATTCAACTGTCAGGCCTCACATTTCTCATGTTTCTCATTCTCTCCAGTACAACCCCTGGAACAAGGACAAAGGCTACTTACACTTTCACTTTTACCCTTTCATGGGGGAATAATGGCCTCCCGAAACTTCACCCCTCCCAACTCCACACTCATTTTTCAGATTCTTCCTCACCATGGTCCTGATGGAACCACACATTCGGATCATGGGCAGCTGTCCTTCACCCTCTCCTGGGTCCTTTAATTATGATAGTGACCTGCCTCCTCATAGCACCTTGTCTTTTTATTTTTCCAATCTAGGATGCAAACATTCACCAATGATAAACTCCTTGTCCTGGCTAAAACGTCTGGTGCCAGCTTCTAATGGGCATCAACTGTCATCCCATCAACCCCCGCTAAACCCCAACACGACGTCCCTGTCCAGCAGGAAGTAGTCAGAGAGATACGACGTCCTTTCCTAACAGTACAAAGACGGGAATGAAAGGTTCTTGCCCCAGTATAAATTACTGTACAGTTATGGCGATGGTCTAACATGGTGGAAAGGCAAAGCAGGACGCTTACCCCCACGACCGCTCCCTCCTTCTTCCCCTAAGGCCCAAATTGTTACTTTCCCATTTGCATGTGACGAAAATTCTGATCCGTTCCTCGCACGTCACCAACGCCCACCCCATGCACCACTTCTGCTCAGAGGTCATGTAACCCTCTGCCTCTCTGTATCCCATCAGAGGAGAAGGCCAAACCCCTGCGGGCAATGGGCTCCTCTCTGTGTCCTCAATAAGTGGCCACTTTCTCTGTCCTTCTGCTTCTCTGTTGCACCAGAAAACTCTAACATGCACCGCTCTCACTAAGCAGCTCCTCAGGAGAAACCAGTTCGTAGAGATTTACTGCAGTAGAAAATCCTGAGTGGTCTGTTCCTATTACTGCAGACTTCATCGGAAAGCGACACAGCTACTCCATGTCCACATCCCGAGTCTCTCATCCTAAGACAGCGTCCTGCAGTTGAATTGCAAGTTGCCCTTCAGCCACCCACACTTTGCTTGCAACTTAGTTATCATTGTTTGAATTCGATGTCATCTTAAATCATTATGTCCCACTTCTGACCTGCATCTTCCAGCCTCTCCTTTAGTTATTGCCGTCCTTCTCACTTCCACTCCCCACCAGCTTCCTCACTGACTTTCCTGGGAAGCTCGTCCCAGTTGCTTCCTGGACAAGTCTTCCTCAAACACATTCAACCCCTACCTTTGCAACCCCTAACTCCATGCCTGCACTTGAGTGGAGCCCATGCCCTGGGTCCTCAAGTCAAACCATCCCTGTTCACCAAGGCAGGAAGACATCCTGGGGCCATCCACTCTTGGTATTGCCCTTTGATGCACCCCTCTGGGTCGGTGAGTTCTCAAAGCCCTCACCCCCTAACACCTGCCTGTCTGATCTCCTGGAGCCTCCTTCCTGGCTCCTTTATGCATTCAACAAATACTTTTTGAACACCTGCTACGTAATAAGCTCTACGGGAGGTGCTAGGGATGAAATAAATAAAACATTCTTTGCTTTCATGGTGCCTTCTGCCAATGGAAACAGACTTAGACTAAGATGCCCTGCAACCCCCCATGAGGAACAGAAATGTTAACTACAGGACGCTCCCAGCTGGGCCCAGCTTATGAGTAATTCCAAGATGACACGGCTTGCACTGCCCTTTGTTTTTTAGTGCTACCTGAAAACCATCTTCACTCATCCAGTAATCACACACATATGTGATCTGACACAAAGACACTCAACGTATGCTTACTAGCTGAACTGAGGCAGGGTGGACGCCACTGAGTGGGCCTCAGGTAACCCTCAGCTAGGATAGGTTTGTCTTTAGTGCCCTCTGCCTTCTCCATAATGCTGTTCCCCACCATTCTTCAAACACCCCTTGCTTCAACTCACTTTGAGCATCACTGATGGTGCTGGAAAGCAGCAGCTTAGTATGTCTTGGACGCTCATAGGGCAGAAGCAGCCTTACGAAGCATTATTTGGGTGCATGGATTCGCTGAGGTCTGATCGCTTACAGCATGATTCTGCACTGGGACCTGAGCTGCTCTTCTGCTGATATTCCTGGCAAGGTGTGTGTGTGTGGCAAATGAGAGGAGAGCCTAATCCCAGTCCCACTGCAGCACAGGCAAGTGTCCCAAAGGACACGACTGTGAGGGACAGCCGGGGAAGAGAGACTCCTCAGGCCTCCAGGCATGGGTCACCTTGCTCTGAGCACTCCTTTCCACCTAAGATTTTTGTCACCACATCAGTGTTTTCAGTTGGCTTCCTCTCCTATGTAACATTCCCCTAGAGTTTATTTGACCAGGGGTGGACCAGACCTGAGTCAGTCTCAGGGTCAGCAGATCTGGCACCCAGACAGTGTCCCCTTGTGGTAGCAACCCTTCATAACAGCAGAGCTGGAGGAGTCCAGACTGCATGATGTAGACCAGAGAAGCAGATGGAGACAGAAGGCCTGGCGCCTCTGCAGCCCCTTCTGCCTGTCCATGGGGTATGGGCCCCTCCCACACCTGTCTCCTTAGCATAATCAGTCACTTGGGTTGCTGTTACTGGCCATCTAAGAACCCTAACTAACACAGCTGTGGGTCCCAAACTGCACGGAGGGGCCGCCCTCACTGGTGTGCGCAGTCATTCTTGTCTTTCTGGGGTTCAGGTGTCCTGTTTTGGGGTGTGACTCTATGCGCTGTGTGCTCGGGGTGATGAAGGGTGTCTCAGTGTGGCAGTGGGGTCAACAGGTTGTCAGGTGGCTGTGTTAGGGGCTGATGGGAGTGCTCCCCCGAGGGCAGCCACCTGACCCTGAGCAGAGAGATTGGGACAGTCCATGGATCAGTGGGGGATCCAGGGCGGGGGAGCAGAGGGCCTCAGCCAGAGTTGTCCTGGGTCTTTCAGGCATGGGGAGCGCTCTTGTGTGAGGCTATTTAAAACTCAAAATCTGATCCGCCATGTTGGGACTGAGAGGGTCAAACAAGAAGCCAACTAGCCAGCCTCTCTGGTAAGCCACGCAAGCTGCAGGGTCTCCAGGAAGAGAAGAGTCAGCACCTCCTGTGAGCCCAGCAGTGCACGGGCTGAGAATCACCCCCACCCACCTACCCAAACAACCTGCTGGTTTGGAGGACCAGCTGAGTTAAGGTACATAAAGCAACTAAATGCTTCTATTGTTTGGTTGATTTTGCAGGCCTGGGGCTAGCGGTCTAAGCATCTGTTGGGAGGATGAGAGTATGCAATATAGCAAATATGGGGGATTTCCTTCTATCTTGTCTTTAAAATGCAATATTGTTCTCATTGTTTTGCTTTGTTCCGATTGTCTTGTTTTATTCAATATTCTGTTTTGATTGGTTTTATTCTGTTTTGTTTTTGGTTTGATTTTGCTATACCTGAAGGAATGGATAACTATTGTGAAGATAACAAGATAAACTATGGAAGCTACTGTTGTTTTCCTAGTATCCTGCTTTGAAGTTCTGTACCAATTTTGTGCTTTGTTTTGATTGGCTTTGTTGTTTTGTTTTTTTGAATTTTACTATCTTTTAAAAAAAATAAATGAAGCTCAAAACCCTCACAATACCGAGTTTTGGGCTTGCAATGGATTCAAGTGAAAGAACGTCACAAAAAACCTGGTGAAGAATATGGTGACATGCTTCAGACCATGGTGGGAAAAAACTAATTGGAAAATTTGTAAATCAAAAGATTAAAGCTTACTAAAATTTACTTTTCAAAGACTAGCCCACTAGTTAAAAAAAAAAAAAAAAAGCAGCAAAACTCAGAAAAGTCACTAACAAGAAAAAGCCAAAACTAAAAATGACATTTTTAATTACAATGTGAGTTGAAGTTTTCTATTTTTCAATGAAGTCAATTTAAAAAAGAAATCTCTGAAATCAGCACACGACAGGTCTTTAATCCACCTTCAGATCCTTCCCCACGAGCATGGCAGTCACCGGATGCATGCTGGCCTTGTGCGCTTGATAGGTTCGGATGGCTTGGTCGTGGGATTTGTCAAAGGCGGCCAGGTCCCTGCCAATAAAAAAAAGGAAAGATGGAGAAGTGCGAGACAGAGAGAGAGAGAGAGAGAGAGTGAGAGAGAGAGAGACAGAGACAGAGACAGAGATGGAGGGGGAGGAAGAACAGGAACACAAGTCAACACGCAAGGTTCAAGTCAAGAGGACTGAAGTGGGGAAAGTTAAGTATCTCCCAATAAGGCACAGGTCCCAGGCAATCAGCAGGTCCGTACCAACCTCTGTGTCAGAGACCGATCGAGCCTCACCCTGGCAGTCAGAGACACTTTGGGAGTCACAGGGGGACCGGGGGGGCCGGGACAGTGGCCATTTACCAAGTAGCATGGGGGCAGTTTAGGGTTTGAATGGTGTCCCCTCACCTCCTGGCTTCATATTGGTCTTGTCTAACAGCACCTCAAAGACTTCTGTCTTTCAAAAAATTTGCATATTAAGGTTTGAATTTTTAATCAAGATTTTAAGAGTAGAAAAATATAAATTTATAAAAAAAGAACCTTTGAAAACCTCAACCAATTGAGAGTGAAAATACTAACCATTGTAAAATAATAAAAATGGTACATAAATTGGAATGACCACAGAAAGTACAGGATTGATCATTTTAAACATAGCTATTTGTAAATCATAAGGCAGGAATATTTATTTTTCCAGAAAGAGGTATATCCTTGTTTAAAACCTGTTTAAAATATACTGTACTCAATTCAAAGTTAGAGATGAGTTTTAATTATGGAAAGCATATAAAATATACTTTGAAATACTTTACTTAAAGATTAATTTTGTGGCCACATTTTAAAAAATGGACAATGACTTACACTGCCATATTTTATTATACTTGTGAAGTAAATGAAAAGCAAGTATGTTTATCATAGGTATTTATATCATGATTGTATTTTTTCAGGCTATGAAACAAACACACAGTCAATGAATTTCACAGAGATATTCCTTTTGGGAGGGGGTACCAGGGATTGACTTGCCAGGCAGGTGCTGTGCCAGTGAGCTACATCCCCAGCACCCCATGGAGACATTCTTAAATTGTTTCTAGCTGCCAAAATATAACTTTTCCTCTTTTACCAAGCATTCCTTTATTACGTCAAGCAACCTACTCTTCTACTTCTTAGCAACATTTGAGTCAAAAAGGTTTTGTTTAATTTGCTCATTTGTCTTTGCGTTTAGTTTTAGACTCCTTTTCTTGTCTACACCTACTCACCAATATCTTCTAATTCTTTTAAAAATCCTTTGGTTTATATGACTGTCTTTGACTAATTTTCTTTTCATTAGTGTCTAACCCTAGTTGATAGTAACAGGTAACCCATATGTAACGCTTCTTAAAAAGCTAATAAAATTATCCCAATTTTAAACATTCGGAAATATGAATTCTTATTCCTCAATATCAATAATAAACTTTACCAAATTTAAAATACAGAGTATATCTTACAGAGCACCTTAGCAATAAAAAAATATTTACGATTTTTCTTCCTGTTCCTTGTATAAATAGGAAGCGTAGTTTGATTTGGTCTTACTTGAACAAAGGCCGTGTAAACTTCATTCTTCCTTGTTCAGTTGCCATGTTTAGAGCCAAAGGAATTGCTTCCTCCCACTTTGATTGAATGCAGAGCCGTAACCATCTGGAAGGAGGATTTTCAGGGGGCGTGGGGGAGAAGAGGAGGAAGGAACAGGAAGTGACGAGTGTATCTGACTATTACTCCAAGATGAATAGTCCCATTATAGTCACATCACACACCACTCTCTGTCTTTACTCTGAGAATTTCAAATCTAGGTATATATATGGTTCTGGGAGGTAGTTTGGGAGAAGATCATATGTTTTAAAAAGTTTGGATTATGGAGGTGCTCATGTACCTTATAAATGCAATTTCTGGAGGAATTAAACTTCAAATCTGAATTAAGAAAGCTGACATAGAACCAAAGGTTTCTGACTACTGCCACTTCAGAGCCGATTTGGCTAGTGATGAAAGGTCTATTTACTACTGAATCCTTTATTCTAACTTTTTTTTAAGGCAAGAGCAGCTTAGAACAAAGTCTAACAAAAAGATTAATATTAACATCTTACAGACATTGCAACTATGTATTCTTTAAACAGTACTACAGTTATTTACACAGATGAAAAAGACTTCTCCAGACTCATGGAAGTCTTGGACTGCTTCCCTTTTCTCCACCTTTTAAACGACTATTCTGCTTTCTTCCACAGAGACAAGTTAAAATGATGTACCTGAACCGTATTTCAGAATTGTTAATGGCATTGAAGTTGTACACCTCTTGCATTCGCTTTATGTGCCCCAATGGAAGAGGTGCCTAAGAGCAAAATAAAGAAGTATAAAGTATCATTTCAACAGGATTCCTTGGAAGAAAGGAGCTGGAGAGAAAGTCTTAGCCAGATTAAAACACTAAATATTTTATAATATAGAAGTCAGTCAGATAAAAATAAAAGTAAATTTTGTGCAAACTTGTTCTGGATAATGACGTCCTACTAGGAACACAGGGCATTTACTTTGTGAGCGACCTAAGAGAGCAAAATAAGACTTATTCTCAGACTTTTTAGTAAAAATATTACCTTCCTGACCCTTTCTAGAGTCTCATCTCATACAGCCTAAATTTATTCCCTTCTCCAGATTAAATTACAGTCCCTCAAGTTTTTCCTCACCAACTGCTCCCAGCTTTATCTTTGTGTATTTCCTCTGAACTCGCTTTTAAATGATCAGTGTCTTTATAAAATGGTAGCTCCTAACTTAGTGATGGTGAACTTTTCAGAGACAAGTCCCCAAACTGCAACCCAAAACCCCACCCACCTATTTACGGTAAAGTGCCAACACTATAATTAAAACTGAATACTGAGCTTTTGGTTTAGAAAAAAAAAAAACTCGTATGTTAACATCTTTTGTCTTAAAAGAAAAACAACACGTGTGCCATAGGTTCCCCACCGTTTGACGGACACCTCTGAGGAACAGAAGAGTACTATGGATTCGTTGGGAATACACTTATCCTACACAGACAGACTTCTACCTATCATTCTAGGCTGTTCATGAATCTCCTGTTCTTACGCTGACCCACCCTCAAAGGGGAACAAGTCAGGGTGAGGGACAGAGAGGAGATGAGTTCAGGCTGGACAAGGAGAGTTTGGGGTGTCCGTGGAGGACAGGCAGAGGTGCCACTAGGTAAATAGGGACTCCCCTCAACTTTTTTTTTTTTTTGTGTGGCACCAGGGTTCGAACTCACAACCTCATGCCTGACAGACAGGCGCTTAAGCCACTGAGCCAAACTCCCGGCCCTAGCTTTTTGAGGCAGGGTTGCACTACATAGCTCAGGTCGGCCTTGTGCTCGCGTTGTAGACCAAGCCGGCCTCGAACTCACAACGCTCCGCCTACCTCAGCCTCCCGAGTGCTGGGATTAATCCCCTCAACTTCTTATGGATGGTCACGCCACACTCCCTAGCCACTCTGCTCTCCCTCACTGTCGGGCTCTCCCAGGTGATTCACTCTCGGTGCAAGTCCACCCTGCTACACCAACTGGCGAAGGGCACCTCTGAGGCCCCAGGCTTTTCCCTGTCCTTCCTGAGTCACCCAGGTTTTCCTCTTCCCGGTTCTAGGCCACACTGGCAGGTTACGGAAAGTTATGAAACCATGATGCTCTGAGGCACTGAAAGCTGATTTTATCTTATTGTGACTGGGCCCCTTACTGCTCAAGATTCTTCATTTCTGCATGGATTTGTCCCAAATCTCTACCCACCTTGAGGTCCTCAGCTGAGGGGCTCCTTTCACGTAACACGCAAGGCCCCGTCATGATGCCCTCTAGAGACGCACCTCCCCCCAGGTTCCTGTGTTGTCAAACCTGGAGTTCACCTTAGAATCCGCCTGGACTCCTTCCTGCTCATCCCCAAATCTGGTGGCTCACAAGCCCTTGCTTTCACCCTGTGGAGTCTCTCTCGAGTGCGGCCTGGGCCTCTCCTTCTTCACTCCCTCATGTCTCTCAGTGAGCTTCAGCCATTACGAAGCCTTTGCAGCACCAGGATGCTGGCATCCATGACCCACCACTTTGTTAAGTGATTTGCCTGTCACAAATTTTCAGTCCTTTTCCACTGACCAGAATAAACCTAAACTTCTTGGCTACGCATCGCATCTGGTTCTAGCAGCCTTTGTAGGGCTGGCTCCACTGGGCTCCTTACCCAGGCCTACGGCCCCTTCAGCGGGGATTCCCGCCTCCCTGCACACACGGACTCAAGCCTCACACCTCCAGAAGCCTCCCATGATGGCTCTGTTGAAATGTGTCCTTCACTAAGTTTTCCAAATGGTACCTAAAGCATATTTCCTTGCTAAATTTTATCGATGTTCCCCTGCCTACTAGACTACAAGCTTTTTGAGCACAAGATGTGTTCTTCCTTATGCATTTTTATATTCAATGCAATGTTAAACAGAATAGACATTCGATAATGCTTTCTTTTAGATAAAAAAAGAAATGTAAAAATTATTTTTTTCTATGAGTTTCCATATTAGTATTTTTTTTTCCAAGATGGGTACAACATACATGCTGTGTATTTGTAGCTATTTTAGTTTCTGCTGTTTTCAGCTGGTACTTACTTGCTGGAGCACCAGTGCTAAAAACTCATTCACTTGATGAGAAGAGAGATCTTTCAGGTCTGTGGCACTGAATGTATTTAAATCTTCTTCTTTGGCCTAAAATATATGTTACCTGGTTATTTCCATTCATGTTAAAATTTAATGGTATTATGACTTTACTTGACATAAAAGTAAAAATAAAGAAATACACGGGTGAACAACATATGAAATAAATTTAAGCTTGAGGTACTTATATAATGCTGAGATTAAGTTATTGTAACTTAAAAAGTGGATGATTCCTGAAATCTATGTTACATAAGAAAAAGTAGACTATTAATGGTAAAGATGACAGTGCAGAACAGCCAGCCGCCTCCCCCAACATCCTCCTATCATTTCAGGTACTGAGATTTCCAAAGCAAAGAAGTATCACAAGAAACATGCAACTAATTTATAAGGAAAATTCAAAAATGTGGATAAGAGATCAAATTGCATATTCTTTTTAATGTCACTCTAATGGGCCGATAAGTCCACAAAGTGATGTTTCACTCCATCGCCACACAGTCTATTTTTACCTTTCATCGTGGAAATCATCTAAGAAAAAGATAAAAGTAGGTCTGAACTTTTAAAGTTAAGATTCACTGCCAGAAGTTTCGGAGAATAGAATTAAGGAATATTAATTAAAGCATAAGTACTTAAAATCTTAAAAACTTATTTTAAAATCTTTGTGCTAAAGTTTTAAATTTTTTCTTTTCTCTTTTAAGATGGGCTCTGACTGTCCTGTCCAAATTGACATCAAACTTGCAGCCCTGCTGCTGCAGCCTCCCGAGGAGCTGGGGTACCGGCCTGTGCCATCATTTCTGGCTGAAGTTTCTTTTAATATTAAAAGAAATGCATACAAATGTTAAAAAAAAATCAAATAAGACAATGAAAAATTCCTCTGCTTTGACTACCAAGTCCCATTTCTCAGTAAGCAGTACCAACAGTTCCTGTATATCCTTAGAGAAAATTTAATGCATATATACATTTAAGGAAATATTTACTTTGTACTTTCCCTTCAGAATTCTCTTGATTATCTCAACTTTCTTCCCCTTTAGAACTTCCCTACTGCTCTACAGTACCAGTGAGGCTTTGCTTCTTAGGCTTGTGGTAGGGTACAGAAGCACTGTATTGCACTTGATTTTTTTATACCTTATCAGTGTCTTTTTCTATTGTATATTCTTTTGTATTTCTTTAATATTTAAGAAAAACAAATGAGAAAGGACATAAATAGAAGAAAACACTAGGCATTACCAGGCCCTCACTATGTTGAATACTGATGCCAGATGATTTATAGTTATCCATCTTGGCTGTGAGAATTGAAGGAATCCATGAGCAGGAATCAGTAGTAGTTTTATCCGGCACTGGGTAAGCTGGAGTACACTTTTCAAATTAAAACAGAGTATGCTAACACACACTTTTAAGGACTCCTGTTTCTCAAATATCTCTCTTCCTTTTTTCCATGACACACTTGTGAAATACACACACACACTAAAAAAAAAATGTTCCAGATGTAGGTAGAAGAGCAAGGCATTACCAGATTACTCCTTGGATAAAAAATCATT